>BQNB010068743.1:0-33741 GCA_026074375.1 Tanacetum coccineum
TTTTAAAACTTTTGGTGTTTCATCCTTGGAACGTAGAAAGAGAGTCCAAGTGTATCTGGAGTAGTCATCGACGATTACTAAAATATATTTCTTCCCATTTATGCCATTCGAAATTTAACCGTCCTTTCGAACTTGGAACAGTCTTTGACTTGAATGAACTTCGTTTTGCTTTACTCACTTCACAAGAGGAATGATAAGTGTTAAATTGTATAAAAGCCAAAAAATATGCCAAAAGATGGAAATATGTGTGCTTTTGTGTCTCAACGTGCAGGAAAGGATATCAAAGTCAAAAAGAGCAAAAACGACCAAAACCGACAAGAAACGGAAAAGACAAGTGATCAAGTAAGTACAAGAGAAAGATTTGAAGCCAATATCGAAAGCCGGATCAAGACCGTGGTCGAGAAAAGTCAAGAAAGTAAAGAAAAGTTTGAAGTGAAATGACCATTATACCCTTTGAAGAGGATGCAAAATTACTAAAATACCCTTTGGGCCTTTCTACACCATTCGGATAACAAAAAGCCCAATTCAAAGCCCATTTCTTGTTTTTAAAACTACAAGGGCCATATATGTCAATTCCGGAAGTTGTTTTAACACTACACTTTGGAAAAAAAAGAAACACAAGGACTTGTATTGCAATTAACTCGAACTTTCAAACACAACGCGGGGTATAACTTTTCCCCCTAACCGTTTATAACCGTTTTTCCCGCCAAAACCCGAACAAACCCAACTTTCCCAAATCCCTTCCCCGTTTCTCCCAACTACAAACCCACCTCGTATTTACAATCTCCACGTCATTTTTATGACGTGGCAGCTTCCCATTGGTGCGAACACCTCACCCATCACATCCAACGACCAAGATTCAAATAAAAGAGATCCAACGGCTAGGATTGAAGTTTTCATCTTCTTCTCATCTTTTCCTATAAATAGGAGCTTGTAATTCAGTTTTTAGATATATAGAGATAGATATAGTTAGTTAGTTAGTTCAATTTTCTTTGTAATTTTCTCTTTTTAGCTTACATGTACTGTTCATCTTTGCGAATTAAGCTTTTAAATCTTTCAAGTCAATTGTACTCATTGTTTCTTATCTTGTACTCTTCTTTTAAAAGCAATAAAGCTAATTGAGTTGTGTTTGTGTTAAAGTTTTCAAGAAATAAGGTAGTTTTAGCTAATAAGCTTGAAATAAGCTCAATATAGCTTATTCTATTTTCTCTAGTTCACAAATTGTTCAAATGTTGTTAAAAGCTTTCTAAATACTGAATTTGTCTATTTTAGTTCAACTTTGTCCATTTGAATTCAGTTTGATTCAATAATGGAAGCTTTTGGAGTAATAAGCTCATTTCAGCTTATTGAGCTTAAGCTCAGGTTTTAGAGGCTAAGGTAGCCATTAGGAGATTGCTTTTTAAGGTCACTCACTCAACAAGAGTGACCTAGGGTCAGAGACTACAAGTGCAAAGGTTTAGATTCTAGTTTTTGATTTCAGCATACACATAGCTTAATCCAGTTGCTTATTACTTTGTCTTTTTGTGCTTAAACCTATTCAATCTTGCTTAGTTAGTTTAGAGATGCAAATGTTTTAAAGCTGTTGTAGCTAGAATCCATTAAGTTGTCATTTCTTCAAATTCTGTCATTTAGTAGGTTAAGCCTAGCTGAGTAACTAGCTTATTTCTTTTAATAAGCTGTAGATTTTAGTGCTTAAATAGCTTAATTAGATTAGTTAAAGTTAGAGTAGATATAAGGATTTAGCAGTTTTAGTTCTAAAATAGATTTTAAGAAAAATTTAGTTGGGACAGTTTAGGTTAAGTAGTGTTTGGGATAAGGTGTTTTTGACTTTAAAAGTCAACAAGACATTGTCAAAGTATTTTACATAGTTGAGGTTTTCAAAGATTTCAAGTTTTAAATAGGTTTTGAAAGTTAGTTTGTAGAATTTCAAAATTTAAAGTTTAAAAAGCCTTTACTAGCACCAGGACAGTTTTAAGTGTCAAGTAGATTTTGTAGTTAAGTGTTTCATAGCATTTTAGAGTTCAATTTTGGTTAATGCAGGTTTAGTAACATTTAGTGAGTTAGTTCATGAGTTCTAAGTTTAGAATTTTGGCCTGCACTTAAGGATTAGTCAATTACATCAGTATAGGCAGTACTTACTCAGTAAGTACTGCTGTTGCTCATCATTTTTTTAAGCTGTCTTATAGCACTTGTAGTTAGGTGATAGAAATTAGTATTAAGCATCTTAATAGTACTCCATCAGCTCTTTATAATTCATCTCTTAACTTTCATTTTTAAGCTTTAGTCTAGCTTTTATGTTCTTGCAAAAGTGGTATAGCAGCAGCTGAGATTTCTTGCTAATTTCTTTTGGATTTCTAATTTCTAGTTGTCATTTCCAAAATCCTTTTATCTAGGTTTACTATATGTTCATAGAATAGCTTATTTTCAAAATTTCAGTTTCTAGGATTTAGAGTTGAGCTAGTTAGCTTATTAGAAATTGCTTAAGGATAGTCATTAAGCTGAACCTTTACTTTTTAATAGCAAATTTCTTGTTAATCTTGTTTACATTTAGCTTATTTCTTTTTAGAAATCCCTAGTACACATCACAAGTTTCATGTAGTTTCTTTTGGATCTTATTTTCATTAAGTAATAAGCTAGGAATAAGCCATAGTTTAGAAAAGTTAGAATTTTAAACAAACACCATAGTTTCTGTAACTCAGATTAAAAAGTTAAATTTCTAGCTATTCTAGTTGATAAAAGTTCAAAGAGCTTTTGTTAAAGTTGTAGAATTAAAGCTCAGGAACAACTTTGCTGTTTTAAGTTTTTGCTTATTTTCATTTTTGCAATAAGCTCAAAATTGCTTAAGTCGTAGGGTTTGTTTGGTACTTTCTTAATAGTTAAGGGTGTTCTGTTTTAACTGTAGTGTAAATTTTAGTTACTTACCCCGCCTACCCTTTACTTTCATCTTTAGCATTTTCTACCCTGTCTTTTAGGATTAATAAAATAGTTTTAATATTTTTAAAATTAGTTTAATAAAATTAGGGTTTAGATTTTAATAAGCAAAATTAGGGTTCAATTGCTTTGTAAAAATTGGGCATTTTTATTCTATTAATTTTCTGCACATTTTCAGTAGTTAAAAATCATTTTTCTTTATTTTTCCAATTAAATTTGTATTTTCTAGAAATTAAAATAGGTTTTTAGTAATTTCTTTTTCTTAAGAAATTCATAGAAAATAGAAAAATAGTTGGAAAAATCTAATTCTTTTTGTAATAATTTTCTTTTTCATTCTAGTATTTTTGAAAAATTAAAATAGATTTTTAGTGTTAATTTTTAGAAAAAGTTTATTTTAGTTAATTCATTTTTCTTTAAAAAATCATAGAAAATTCAAAAATAGCTAAAAAATTCTAATTCTTTTTCCTAAAATTTTCTCTTAAATTTTGTGATTTTTAGGTATAAAATTTGTTAGTATTAGTGCTTTAGATTTTAAATTCTAGTTTTAGCTCACATTTTTAATTCACGTTTGTTAATTTTTCGTATTAGTTAAACGTTTTTAACTCTTTAATTGTTTCTATAGTTTAATTGTGTTATTATATTCGTAGTGTAATTCAAAATTCAGAAATCCTTTATCCATTCTTGACTTGAATCCGAATTATTCCCGAATCTCAATTCACGACTTCGTTGGGATACGACCCGAGAAGAAAATACTTCCCGGTTAAAAATATACGTATTGTGTTTTCTTAAGTGAGATTTTACCCTTTTATTTTCTCTTGTTTGAGAGGTAAATTGGAAAGAATTGTCACGGGATTTATACTATACATATATAAATTTGACTAGTGCTTACACACGTACCAATCCCGTTTGCCGTCTTTGTTTATTCAGTTGAGGAATCCTTGTGCTTGACTCGATCCCCTTTGATCGTCGATGATCAACGGCGGATAGCCATAGTTGAAAATTATGTGCAAAATTTTGGCTTGCTATGTGTTTATTTGATATGTGATTTAGTCGAGTGGTCGTACGTTGTGCGAGCTCGAGGCGGCATTGTGAAATGACGTCCGATCGTGGGTAACGCGTACCCTGATTTTAGCCCCCCGTTGAATGACACGGATAAGGGTCCTCGATGCCCGTTGAAAGATATGGGACGGTGTCGGGTAGGAGCGGTCGCGATTGGTGTGCGAGCTTGAAATCCTCGGTTGGTAGCCAAGCCGGTGACGATCGTGCTTGAGGCACCGTGAAGAATGCTCGAAGTTTGGTTAATGTGAGCAAACATGACCATTTTATTGGGTATGGATCCATGGCTACAAAGCCCGTGAGCACCCTGATTTCATATATACTATAATCTCTTTTGGGTATGAATCCGTTTGTGATCACCCTGTAATCTCTTTTGGGTAAGAATCCGTTTGTGATCACCCTGTAATCTCTTTTGGGTAAGAATCCGTTTGTGATCACCCTGTAATCTCTTTTGGGTATGAATCCGTTTGTGATCACCCTGTAATCTCTTTTGGGTATGAATCTGTTTGTGATCACCTTGTAATCTCTTATTGGGTTTGAATCCGTATGTGAGCACCTACTATGATAAAAATCTTTTTGGAAATGCATCCATGGCATCCGGGCCCGTAAACTTCCTGTAACTTTAAAAACTTTCTTTGGCTAGTCTTAGCCAATCTGTCAAAAATTATTAATTATCATGGCTTGGCTATTTAGCAAGCATGAGTTAACTTAATTGAACTAATTGTTTGGCATGGTTTGGCTATTTAGCAAGCATGCCGTTATGTGATTATATGTGCTTAATTATAAGCTCCTTGTTTCGATTAATGTCGTAGTACCTTCAATAGATGCGTGTATACTCCGAGTAATTACCGCATCAATGCGTTCTCTTTCAATTTGCATGGCTTGATGGTTAACAAGTATGCAATTATATTATTTTGTACATTTAATGATAAGCGTCTCGTTTTTGAATAATGTTGTAACGCTTTCGATGGAGTTATGTGCACTATATACGATTTTTATAATATCGCGATCTCTTTTAGCGAGACCCATTGATCAATATGTGATTTGATTTGATCGGTGTGATCACCAATGATATTTTTGAATTGATTTTATTTGTACGGCACAAAATGTGTGGTGTTCACCAACCACAAAAGTCTACAACATATCCTAGACCAAATGGACCTCAATATGAAGCAACGCCGATGGATAGAGCTCCTAAGTGATTACGATTGCAAAATTCGTTATCACCCAGGGAAAGCAAATGTAGTAGCAGATGCCTTAAGTCGAAAGGAAAGGATCGAACCGTTGCGAGTAAGAGCCTTGGTTATGACCATTGGCTTGGACCTTCCATCACGAATCATTGAGGCTCAGAAAGAAGCAATTAAGATCGAAAACATCAAAGCAGAAGATATCAGTGGCACGCTAAAGAAGTGTAAACCCCGTATTTAAGGTCACTACTATTTCTAATCTCATAATTAATTTATAAATTTTAAACAAGTTACTTTTATTTACATTTAGACATTTTATTGAAATCGTCGTTTTAATTAATTACGAGCTATGCTTAAAACAATTATCCGTCTTGAACCTTACGTAAATTAACTTTTCAGAAAAGTATTCCGTTTAATGTAGAATTATTTTTATCATATTCGTTTTTACTTCGTGGTTTCGCCTTAACTTTCGTTTTACTTTACGTTAATACCCGTTAGCCTCAAAACTACCTACCTATCTTAAAAATTATACACTAAACATCAAAGTTTATAAAAATTAAACTCAAATTACACCACCAACACCTCAAATGAGGCGTGGCATATAGGGAAGCAAGGACTAGGACAAGTGTCCTAGTCACTTGCATGCACATTTCTTACAAAACCAATCTTGCACCCAATTTTTCTCATAGATCACCAAAAATTTTCACACTCACTTTGTTTCTCCTTCCCCCCTTGCCGTACACCACCACCACAATAACACAAATTCCACCAAAAATTTTACTAATCAAATAATAACCACACATGCTATAATGAATCCCTTATAAAATGAAGATGTTTTGAAGTGATTAAGAGGCTTTTTCAAGAAAGTTTTCATACATTTTGGGGCTGAAATAAATCAAGATTTCATCAACTTACTTTGGGTAAAAATAATGGTGATAAAAAATTATAAGGGTGAAGACCAAGTTTGAAGTTGAAGTTTCATCTATTTCTTTTGATCAATTGATCATCATCACCATTTTTCTTGTGGTAAAATCTTATAAATTTTATTATCTTTCTATTCTTGTATTATTTTCCATTCCAAATGTATATGTAAATGTATTGTATTTTGATGATCAAGTAATAAAAGTGATAATGCATGTGTAGATCTAGGGTAAAAATGACTAAATCAACCATTAAAACTTGCTAGAAATCATTGAAAATTTAGGGCTGTTGTAAACAGTAAGTTCTAGATTTTTGCATAAGTGTTAGACTTGATTTGATTTACCTAGGTTGTAGATAATTGAGTAAGGATCATGTAGCTAATTGGATACTCAATGGAAAGTGAAAATTGACCAAGTTATGACCATTTTACCAAAAGTCATCAAATCTGACCTGCGGACAGAACGTATAAAAAAAGTCATGACTTTGCCACTCTGAGTTGAGTAAAAAGCTAAAACTATGATAGGTAGATAATATCATGTAGAACCTGGACCAATTGGATGACCAACCAATTCCTTATGGTTTGAAAATGACGTCAAAAATGGTAAAAGTTAGTTTTTAGCCAAAAATGATAATTTGACTTTTATATAATGAAAGGACCTAAAGTATATATACTTACTTGAAATAAGTATAAAAACGACTTATAATCTATAATGTACACCTAAAAATGAAACTAGAAATATAAATTTTATAAGTTCTATTTATGGTTTAAGAGATACAACTATTTTGTAAACATAAACATATATAAAACTTTTTACGTCTATATCCATACTAAAAATTGTAAAGCGTTTTTACGACTAAAACCCGAGGTGGTAGGACCCACTTTTGGGAGTTTTTATATAATGAACCTACTGACCTTAAACTTATATCGACTTCGAAAACCCGAAAAATTTATATAAGTTATACACATAAACTTAAAATAGAGCCATAAGACTTAAATGGCCACTAGGCCCAAATCACTAAGTTATAATTATAAGTACCTATTGGGCTTAGCATGGGCCCAAACCACTTGGGGCCTAATATGTGGACTAAGGCCTGTTCATGGACTATTAAAAGGAACCAAATTACTTAATAGTCTTAAAATTGGGCCTATTAGGCTTTTGGACCATTGGTTAAAACTATGTAAATTTAACAATTAATAAGAACTAAGTAAAAAATGTTATACTTTAAATTTTACTTAGAAAGTTTAAGTGTGATTTGACGTAACCCAAATTATAAACTTGATCATTCAATACCTATATAGTGCATACTTGTCTTATTTGGAGTCATAATTAATTTTTAACCACCATAAATCCTAAAACCCATACATTTTGATAGGTTTCGGGTGATTTGTGTTGCCGACTTCCATAGTTGGTCTATCGCCGTTATTTCTTTCTTCCATATTATCAAGTGAGTTCATCGCCTCGCATTTAAATCTTTGTCATTTTATTTAAAACCCGCGAGGGAGATTTACATGCTTGTTTTAAAAATCGAATATAGGTATTGTTATATGTGAACAGTTGCTAATTGATAATGTTATGGCCCTACCTTGCATGAACCGTCAATCACTGGCTAACCGATGACTCTTATGCGAATCATAATTAGGATCTATTTGGCCTAACGACTTTTATGGCGTGTGTTCTTTGCGAGGGGCATACGGAGACATATATATTTAGTATCCGGAGTGTGTAATTCACTATCACTCTAGGTTGGGTCACATGTGTTATAGGTTCGGTTTCGGCTCTAGCATCGTAATGTGAGTTTTTCTATGTACTAAAGTTATTGTCTAGCTTGTGTTCAAAATGATTGTTTATAAACTCTATGGATCACTCAGACGTTTTTCGTTATTTTTTAGCATGTTTATCTCATGATATTATTACTAGCTATGGATGGTATGGGATGCGGATATCGATGGACGTGGACTTGTGAAACTATTTGCACATATAAATATAAAATTTTGTCTTTTAAGAAAACTTGAACATGGTTGTGGATTATTTTGAAAGAGTTTTTATAAGTTTATTGGGACCTTGAACTCCTGATCTTTTAATAAAAATTATGTCGTTTACGTGACTCTGAGTTTATATTATAAGTAGCACCCCAATGTTGTTATTCTGTCTGTTGTTGTAATGTGGAAGGTGTAAAGATTGGTATCAAGCACGATCATAGCGAACAGGTCGTTTTTCATAACCTGGACTAAGACTGTTTTTACCGAAAAATTTCCAAGAGTCGTTCACCGATGTTCGATATCCGCGTGCCCAATCCTTCCCGATCCTTTATGTGCTTGTTGCTAAGCCTTTGTTTGTATACTTTATACCAAGCGTGTGGTATAAAAAGTAATTATATATGTATGTGTATATATATACACGATATCCGTTCTACGTCGGACCGCTATGTATACATATTGCCCTTTCATTATCTGTTACACCGCTAAAACAGTTCGAGTTGTTACTATTATATTATGTAATAGGTCACCATATGATATGATTATTGATAAATTTCGTATAATGTGCAATATATTTATATGTATATATATTTAATATAAATAAATATATATATATAGATATGATATAGAATTTATATACAACACACACACACGCACACACATTGCAATATTATATAGATTTGAGGCTTGGTTAGATTTTTGTTGAGTTTCGAGCCGCGATTATGGAATCAAATAGCTAAGGAACAAAGGAACGAGGCAAAATTATTTCTTCTTCGATCTTGCTTGGTATATCATGGTGAGTAAATCCTATTACTAGTATAATCTATGTTTTCGCGATTTAATTCGTTATTGATAAAGGCTTGTGATGAAATCCGTCGAGAACTTGCGTAGATTAGATTAAAAGTGTTATTGGGAAAAATTAAACGATTTCAATATCGTGTATAAGTAAGTTTAAACTTGATATGAATTGATTTTTGGATCAAAATAAACTTTTGGCGTGTTTTGTAACACGCGGCTTTGAGCAGAAAATTTAACCCGTATTTCAAGGCCGATATTTTGTAAAAGTTTATTTTTATTTAAAAATAAGATCAAGTTTATTTTTTTGCGAACGTTTTGATATAAAATGAAGCTCTTAACTCATTGTAACGAAGAAACTGGAACAAAATCGGAATATACACTTTAAGTGAAAAATTACAACACTTGAAATAATTAATTAAAAGCTAACATAATTTTTAAAGAGCAATTCGAGCACTTTCGAATCAGTTTTAGCCTTCCGGCAAAACTTGAAAGTTGCTCGAAATGTTGTTTCACTTTGTCGCGAGGCTTGTTTATTTTTAAATCACTTAATAATGGGTCAAAAATGAAAGTCAAATTTCTACATTTTCTTAAAAATGAAATAAGTTTCAGCAGAATTTCGTAAGAGCATTTTGGTCATTTTTTGTCGAGATTCAAATCTCGACTAAAACTAAAAAGTTGTTTTAAATAATGTCTTACATAAAATCTCTTTAGAGTCCGAGTCACGAAAATGTGATATAACGGGTCAGTTTTGAGAAAATATACATATAAGCTTATTGAAAAGTCAAATGTTGATTTTAAAAGTCAACTGGGCTAATTTGAATATTGTTGGATAATTATAAAAGTAATAAACTCTCATTGTTCTTACTATATACCTTTATGGTATAAAACAAAAGGATGTTAATAAAATGTGACACAAGTGTCGAGATTTTAAATCTAATAATTATATCGATTATGGTAATTCGGTAACCGGATCTACAAAAATAATAATAATAATAATAATAATAATAATAATAATAATAATAATAACAACTTTATAAGGTTACAAACTTGACAAAGATAGAAAATCTCCAATGAAATAATGTAATCCATGTACATAAAAATGGTCGCTTTTACAATATGTTAATTGATATTAATTAGAATGCGCAAGTGGATTTCTCATCGCATGTACACTTATATTATTTTTATCAAGGATATATAAGATATATATCTAATGTTACGAAGTAGGTATCGTTCGATCATACTTGATTACTTCTCAATTTACGCGACACTACTATAGGTCGTGGTCGAGCACGTTGAATAGACGCCTCACTGTTTTAGAGAGAAGAATCTTGACTCCTAGTGTGGACAATTCCAGTTATTGAATATATCGTTCGTTTACCTCATTCGATTGCATCGATTCTTGACTTACTACTTCTTGTACTTGCTATGATCCTTAGTCCCAAACCACCTTATGTCCTTTATGAAACAATTTATTCCAAAAATATATAATAATATATGAAATGCTTTATCAAACTAAACATCAAATTGCGTCGGTTTTCACAAGAAGACAAAGCAAAAATGTGTTTCCCAAAACAAAGGTAAAAATAATTTCCTATTTCTATGTCAAATGATTTACTTATTTTCAAAGATAGGTCGAAAACTTTCTAATCAGATATAGTGTGTCAGACGAATGTGTCGTCGCTCGGTCCTCAATTATGCATAGCCTAGCTAACTATGCATAATTCAGGAAAGAGCCACGCTATGTCGGATGTGATGTCGCTTGGTCCTCAATTGTGCATAGCCTAGCTAACTATGCATAATTCAGGAAGAGCCACGCCGTGTCAGACTAATCGTCGCCTTTAAACTGGTGGTTTTGGATAAATGTTTGGGTGAGAACTCTTCCAAATGGTGGATCCTTACGCAAGTAATCTTATTCGATTTGATTCCGTATGAACAAGTTTGAATTCTCTTACGTTCCTTAAAATCTTTGATGTTGACCTAGAAAGTCACATTGATCGAATAATTCTGAAAAATATTTCCACATGTCACGTATAACTTGTGAAATCCCATCTAAATCCCTGTTGTTGATGAAATATAAAGAAACCTGATACCGACACTGAGAAGGAATTTAAACGAGATTAGAAGACTGCCAAAGTGGATGAAGCGATTCAAGCTCTAAACTACGAGACTAATGAAAAGACTTCTCCTACATCAAACTGTATCCTTATATATCCTTTCCTTTTAATTTTTACGATATGTCAAACAACGTCCTATAGAGGGAAAGTTTCTTCTACGACTAAACTGTGTATTATCCTGTTGATTAAAACGTAATCGTTGAAGAAACTCTCTACCCCCGAACGTATGTGTTCGGTCATCTAATGTTACGAATGAATCCTACACAAGCTCGAGTTGTGAATTCGAGGAGTTTGATTTGTTCCTGCTCTACCTTGTGAACTCGAATACCAACGTAGAGTGATGACTCGGATACCAACGTAGAGTCACATAAGGATGGCTCAAAAGGAGAGTCTTCGGCGCGAGAGCCAAGACACATGGTCGATCACCCACCCCCACCCCCCCCCCCCCCCCCCCCCCCCCCCCCTCCCCCCAACCCCCCCCCCCCCCCCACCCACCCCCCCCTCCCCCCCCATAACCGAACAATAAATGATGTCGTTACGTCATCATTTCCCATAGGAATAAAATGGGTACGCGATGGACAGTTGGAAGTTTAACGAACTTCGTGGCAGAAGATGATAGACAATCCCTGATAAGTGTTAAATTGTATACATACAATACCCAGGATTTCGCCAATAAAAGCAAAAAAATATGCCAAAAGATGGAAATATGTGTGCTTTTGTGTCTCAACGTGCAGGAAAGGATATCAAAGTCAAAAAGAGCAAAAACGAGCAAAAACCAACAAGAAATGAAAAACGAGCAAAAACCAACAAGAAATGAAGAGACAAGTACAAGAGACAGATTTGAAGCCAATATCGAAAGCCTGATCAAGACCGTGGTCGAGAAAAGTTAAGAAAGTAAAGAAAAGGACAAAGGAAAAATGACCATTTTGCCCTTAAAATGGAAGATTAAAAGACTAAAATACCCTTTGGGCCCTTCTACACCATTCGGATCACAAAAGCCCAACTCAAAGCCCATTTCTTGTTTTAAAAACTACAAGGGCCAGAAATGTCAATTCTAAAACTCACTTATACACTACACGGTTGAAAAAGAAACAGAGGGATTTGTTATGCAATTAACCCAAACTTTCAAAACACAAACGCGGTTTAACTTTTCCTCCTAACAACTTTATACAGGTTTTTCCCGCCAAAACCCTAACAAACCCAACCTCCCCAAATCCTTTCTCCCGTTTCTTCCAACTCCACCCCACCTCATATTTACAATCTCCACGTCATTTTTATGACGTGGCAGCTTCTTATTGGCGTGAACACCTCATCATACATCATCTACGGCTAAGATTCAAGTTAAAAGAGATCAACGGTTAGGAATGCTTAGAGTTTTCATCTTCTCCTCACTTTCTTCTATAAATAGGAGCTTGTTATTCAGTTTTAAAGAGTGTGAGTTAGAGAGTTAGTTCAGTTTTCTTTGTAATTTTCTCTTTTTAGTTTTACTTGTACTGTTCATCTTTTCAAATTGAGTTTTAAACTTTCAAGTCGTTTGTACTTCTTGTTTCTTATCTTGTACTATTCTTTTAAGAGTAATAAAACTAATTGAGTTGTGTTTTGTTCAAGTTTACATGTTATAAGACAGTTTTAGCTAATAAGCTTGTAATAAGCTCTAGTGAGCTTATTCTGTTTTCTCTAGTTCACAAGTTGTTCAAATGTTGTTAAAAGTCTTTTAAATACTGTATTTGTCTACGTTTGTTCACTTATGGTCATTTGAGTTCAATTTGATTGAATTTGGAAACAATAAGAAGTAATAAGCAACTTTTAGCTTATTGAGCTTATAGCTTATTGGTTTAGAGGCAAGGTGCCATTTAGGTTTTGAATTTGAAAGCCACTCACTCAGAAAGAGTGGCTAGGGTCAGAGACTACAATTCAAAGGTTTAGCTTCATGATTTTAATTTTAGCATTCAAAAAGCACTTTAATTCATTAGCTTATTGTGTTAACTTCTTTGTGCTTAAACCTGTTTAATACTGTTTAGTAAGCTTAGAAATTCAAATGCTTTTAGCTGTTGTAGCTAGAATCTATTAAGGCTTCATTTCTTAAAATTCTGTCATTCATAAGGGTTAGCCTAGCTGAGTAACTAGTGGTTTTTAAAACATAAGCTTTAGATTTTATTGATTAGATAACTTAATTAGATTAGTTAAAGTTAGAGTAGATATAAGGATTTAGCAGTTTTAGTTTTAAAATAGATTTTAAGTAAAATTCAGTTGACACGGTACTTTGTAAGTAGTGTTTGGTATAAGGTACTGTTGACTTTAAAAGTCAACAAGACATTGTCAAAGCACTTTACATAGTTGAGATTTTCAGAGTTTTCAAGTTTTAAAAAGGATTAGAAAGTTAGATTGTATAATTTCAAGATTTAGAGCTCAAAAAGTTATAGCTAGCACTAGGACACTTTAAGTGCAAAGTAGTTTTAGAGTTAAGTGATTTACAGCATTTTAGTGATAAATTTAGGTTAGTGTAAACTTAGAAACATATAGATAGTTAGTTTAAGAGTTCTGAACTTAGAGTTTTGGCCTGCATTTAAGTTTTTCCCAATTACATCAGACTAAGCAGTAGTAACTCAGTTACTACTGCTGTTGCTCACCATTTTTCTAGCTATCTTTTAGCATTTGTAAGTAGGAAGTAAGAACTTAGCTTTAAGAAATTTAGTAGTATTCCATTAGCTCTATAAAGATCATCTTTTAAGTTTCATTTTTAAGCTTTAGACTAGTTCTTATGTTCTTGCAAAAGTTAGATTAGCAGCAACTTAGATTTCAAGGATTTTCTTTTGGATTCCTATTTTCTAGTTGTTATTTTCAAAATTCTTTTATCTAGGTTTCTTCTATATTCATAGAATAGCTTATTTTCAAAATTCTAGTTTCTAGGATTTAGATTTGAGCTAGTTAGCTTATTAGAAGTTGCTTAATAACAGTCATTAAGCTTGAACTTTCACTTTTTAAGAGCTAATTTCTTGTTAATCTAGTTTACTTTTAGCTTATTTCTTTTTAGATATCCCTAGTACACATCATAAGCTTCGTGTAGATTCTTTTGGTTTTTATTTTCATTGAGAATTAAGCAAGGAATAAGCCAAAGTTTAGAAAAGTAAGAATTTCTAAGAAAAATCATAGTTTCTGTAGCTCAGTTTAAAAAGCTATTTTTCTAGCTTATTTAATAGATAAAAGGTCAAAGTGCTTTTGTTAAAGTTGTAGTATAAGTGTTCAGGTCTAACTTTTATGTTTTAAGTTTTTGCTTATTTTCACTTTTGCAATAATCTAAATTTTCTTAAGTTGTAGGGTCTATTTGGTACTTTTTCCATAGTTAGAGGTGTTCTGTTTTCATTATATTGTAAATTTTAGTTACTTTCTCCACCTACCCTTTACTTTAATCTTTTGCACTTTCTACCCTGTTCTTTTAGGATAATAAAATAGTTTTAATATTTTTAATATTAGGTTTAATAAAATTAGGGTTTAGGTTTTAATAAGCAAAATTAGGCTTCAATTGATTAGTAAAAATTGGGCATTTTTATATCATTAGTTTTTTGCACATTTTTAGTAGTCAAATATCATTTTTCTTTATTTTTCCAATTGAATTTGTATTTTCTAAGAATTAAAATAGGTTTTTTAGTAATTTCTTTTTCTTAAGAAATTCATAGAAAATAGAAAAATAGTTGGAAAAATCTAATTTTTTTGGTAATAATTTTCTTTTTCATTCTTGTATTTTTGAAAAATAGAAATAGAATTTTGGTGTTAATTTTTAGAAAAAGTGTATTTTTAGTTAATTCAATTTTCTTTAGAAATTAATAGAAAATACAAAAATAGCTAAAAAATTCTAATTCTTTTTCCTAAAATTTTCTTTTTAATTTTGTGATTTTTAGGTATAAAATTTGTTAGTATTAGTGCTTTAGATTTTAAATTCTAGTTTTAGCTCACATTTTTAATTCACGTTTGTTAAATTTTTCGTATTAGTTAAACGTTTTTAATTCTTTAATTGTTTTTATAGTTTAATTGAGCTGTCATATTCGTAGTGTAATTCAAAATTCAAAATTCCTTTATCCATTCTTGACTCGAATCCGAATTATTAAAAATATACGTATTGCGTTTTCTTAAGTGAGATTTTATCATTTTATTTTCTCTTGTTTGAGAAGTAATTTGGAAAGAATTATCACGGGATTTATACTATACATATATAAATTTGACTAGTGCTTACACACGTACCAAATTTTGGCGCCGCTGCCGGGGAAGACGTGAACGATTTTTGAGGATATTCGTTGAAGTAGAGTTTTGAAGACCCTTCCTTTTTGGAAGTTACTTTGCTATTTTTGGATATATACTATAAAAATACAAAACATTCATTAATTCGATTCCTATCGAATTAGTTAAAATAAAAAAAAAATAATAAACAAATTTGGATACTAGCTATCCATCTTAAACCATTCCAATAAACAACAAAATTAATCGTGAGTTACTTGCGAGGTATGACGGACCTTCGAGTTTACAAACTATAAGGTGAGTATAAGGAAAGGTGATAGCGACTTGCTAAGAAGTCATTGCGGCTCGTTAAGCCTTTCCGCTCACTTGTGTGTACTCTTGAAGACTTATCGTGAAGCTTGTAATAAATGGTTGCCAAAAAATATTTAAACATGACCATTTTATTGGGTATGGATCCATGGCTACAAAGCCCGTGAGCACCCTGATTTCATATATACTATAATCTCTTTTGGGTATGAATCCGTTTGTGATCACCCTGTAATCTCTTTTGGGTAAGAATCCGTTTGTGATCACCCTGTAATCTCTTTTGGGTAAGAATCCGTTTGTGATCACTTGTATTTTTTTTTTCTTTTGGGTATGAAATTGTTTGTGAGCAACCTGTAATTCTTTTTGGGTAGATGAATCGTTTGTGATCATTCTGTAACTCTTTTTGGGTATGAAATCGTTTGTGATCACCTGTAATTATCTTTTGGGTATGAATGTGATATTAAAAATCTCTTTTTGGGTATGGATCCGCGTGTGAACACCCTACAATGATAAGAATCTTTTTGGATATGCATCCATGGTTTTCAGGCCCGTGAACATCCTATAACTTTAAAAACTTTTCTTGTGCTAGACTTAGCTGGAATAAAGTCAAAGATTGTTGTTAATCATGGCTTGGCTATTTAGCAAGCATGAGTTAACGTGATTGAACTGATTGATTGGCATGATTTGGCTTTTTAGCAAGCATGTCGTTATGTGATTATATGTGCTTAAATGATAAGTACCTTGTTTCGATTACTGCCGTAGTGCTTTCGATAGATTTATGTATACTTTAAGTGATTACCGCATCAATGCGCTCTCTTTTAAATTGCATGGCTTGACGGTTAGCGAGCATGCAATTATGTGATTTTGTACGCTTAATGATAAGCGCCTTGTTTTGAATAATGTTAGAACGCTATCGATGGAGTTATGTACACTCCAGACGATTTTTATAATGACGCGATCTCTTTTAGCGAGACCCGTTGGTCGATATGTGATTTGATTTGATCGGTGTGATCACCAACGATTTTTAAAATTGTTTTCGCTTCGAAAAGTTCCCTAATGCGCCAAGGTCGTATGACCATAATGTGAGAACATGTGAATTCATTCGAGAATGTCATCTTTCCCGCATTGCAAGTGAAATTGGGACGAATAAAGTGATTAAGCGCCGGGACGTCGCTTCCTAAAGGAGGGGAGAATGTGACAACCGTCAATTTTCGAAACCTTAAATAACTATGTTACCCTTTTACTTTTCGAGTTTGACTTGACTTTTGACCGTTTGACCTTTTATCGTCATATAAAAACAATTACCACGTAACCGATAAATTTTTTGAACTTATTTTGAGAATAAATCATAATTATTATTACATAATTTTCATCATAAATTTTTGACTTTTCAAATTATCTGACTTGAAAACGAGATCAACGCGTACCGACACGAAACAAATTAGATTTTATTTATTTATCGTAATTTATTTAATAAAAATATTTAATAAATTAATTATCATTTTATTTAAAAACGTTTATTATTAACGTGAATATTCGAGTTAACGATTTATTTTATGAATAAAGTTTAACCGTGATATCGGAGTCTAGAATAAACAAAACGAATATTTTAAAATGAACATTACAAAATATTTACGAAATATGGTCGAGTGAATACTCATTTTCGATGGAAAAATTATTTGAAAAACAATGGCGCAAGTCTCGTCTTTTGAATCATCCGTTAACTAGCTCAAACGAGACCCGAACCAATATTTTACAAAAATATCCCAAAATATTACAATTTCAGTCCCTGGGAAAATATTTCTAAAACCTACCCTAGACTATTATACACTTTTCATTTACATTTAAAACTTATATATATATATATATATATATATATATATATATATATATATATATATATATATATATATATATATATATATATATATATATATATAATTCTAACAAAATTTTTTCATTTATAACAAATTTTAAACACACAACCCTAGCCTCTCCTCTCTCAAAATCCGGCGCCGTCATCGGAATCCGGCCAGATTCCGGCCGACCTCCGGCCAGTCACCACCGTCATTACCACCACTCCGCCACCATCACTATTACCTCGCTGCCACTCCACGTTAAACCCATCATCACTTCGCCACCACACCGCCGCCTGCACCACCATCTTCTGTTGCCGCCAACCACCGCCATCAGCAGCCACCACGCCACACCATCTCTTTCACCTTCACCATCATTATCGCTACACCACGCCACCATAGATCCACCTCGTCACCATCCCACCCTCGTCACAGCCGCTCTTTTTCGTTTCCACTATCCTCAGCCGCCACCTAAGCTATCTCACCACCACCACTAATTCACCCTTCATATTTCTAAATGGATGGTTACTTGTATTTTATAGAAACTAAATAAGTATGGTTGTAGTTGCTTTAATTTGTTTCATTTTTCTTTTGTTTTTGTTGGTTTACACGCCGCAAGGGGTGTTTGTTTCGCCACCTAGAACACCGCTAGGTGGTGTTCGGTTCGGTTAGTCGCCACCACAGCCGCACCCTCGCGGTGTGGGGCTTGTGGTTATTATTTTATTTTCTTTAAAACTCGTACTACTTTCTTTTGATACTCGACTATCATGCACACCCATATAAGGGGTGTTTGCTTTACATCCGAATGCACTACTAAGTAGTGTTCGGTTTGGACCGCCACCACCACAGCCGCACCAAGGTGTCGGACTTGTGGTGATTTTATTTCTTTAGTCCTCGTTGGTCTCATATTGTTTTACCTTCCTTGTTACTCGACCGCGAAACACGCCTATATAAGGGGTGTTCGCTGCTGCGTTTACAGCCCCAAAAAGGGGTGTTCGCTGCTGCGTTTACAAGCCCCAAAAAAGGGGTGTTCGCTGCTGCGTTTACAGCCCCAAAAAGGGGTGTTCGCTGCTGCGTTTACAGCCCCAAAAAGGGGTGTTAGCTGATGCGTTTTACAGCCCAAAAAGGGTGTTCATTTCTGCGTTTTATAGCCCCGAATGGGTGCTTGATTCTGCATTTAACTGCAGCCAACGTAGGCGTTTGGTTTAACTGCTGCACCACTAGGGTGCGTTTGGATTAACAAAACCCCAAAGGTGAGATAATTTTATGGGTGAATATATATAGGTCTTGGCATTATGAGATAGTTGGATTCTCAACCAATTCCTCCGTATGTGGGATATATGGTCAAAATACGAACATGGGTCAATTCTGGACCTTCGATTAAGAAGCATGTTAATGTCAGGGTTTTTGAACTAAAAGTTTAGGTTTTAAAGCTTGGGTCAATGCTAGACATCTTATAAAATCTCCATCACTTGGCCTCACTTTCATTGCTATTTTAGTTTAGGATTTAAGACTAAAATGGCAAAACCAAGAAATTCAGTTAAAAATCTGGTTTTGACCTTCGGTTAGTAAAAGTTTATTTCCCGTTGATTGGTGAATGAGTTGAATGATTGGCTTAATGTTTTGAAAACTAGATTCATGTGTTTTTCCAGGGGTGAAAACCTCACATTTATATATTTTATAGAATGAGAGATATGGTCCGGTGATCATGGCTAAATTCTGCAAACGGTAGTTTTCTGTTTTGAGTTAGCGATAGTAAATTGTCCTTTTCTAAAAATTGGTAAACAATTGGAATATGAGGCTTGATGTTCTGGAAAGTAGACTTTAAGGCCTTTCCAGGGGTGAAAGCCTCATGTCTATATCTTTTATGGTTTAGGATTTATGCTCTCTTGAAAATGACTAAAATCAGAAAATTGACTTTTACGTCTAGGATTGGAAAAATGAAAAGTGTGACCACATCCAATTGAGATAGGAATTAAGGGACGAGACTTAGTAGATGTTTATTTTAGTTTGACCCCAGGTTAGACATCATTATACTTTATAAAAACACTTTGGTTTAGTCTTGGTGCAATATTGTTTATGTTTCGAATCCTTTAACTAGTATTGTATAACTATTCTATTATAATGATATCATATATCATTCTAAGTCGCGACTTGCTTTATAGGTCTCGACTAATATTTGGAGTCATCTTCTCATTGTTGGTTTCTCTTCGATCATCCACTTACGGTGAGTTCATAGCCCCATCTTTTCTTCTTTAATGGTTTTCATAACTATTTTCGGGGTGAGAATACATGCTCGTTTTACCAAATAACTTATTGATTCGGAAATTTCATAAGCGTTACATAAATGTTTTTACTAAAGACTTAACTTCTCCTTCATTGAATTTCAAAACATGTTTGATACATGGTTTGGTATACCATTGAATTTATTAAAGCTTGAATTGCTTACTAAATGATTTGAGATCATTGTTTATCTAGAGAGTTAAAATGAAAAGATAATGCAAATAAAAACTAAACCTACAAACAATAAAAAACAAAGAATCGAATAAAGAAACGTGTCTAATAATAAACCAGACGAAACCTTGCTAACCCAAGATTAAGAAATAACAACAAAAAAGACTACACAAACGCTCCTAGTTCTTCCCGCTTTACCATACAATCACATAAAAACACCCTAAATGACAACAGAACACTAAACCATCCGCACAGCCCGCCCCTCCCTCTACAAGATCCAACGCCCTCACCCCCCCCAGCCGCCGCTAAAACATCTCCCCATATCCAACCGACCCCAAGCACTTCAGCCACCTCCCCTAAAACTCTCCCTTCCCCGGCCGCGCCCACCCCTCCCCAGCGAACTACCCCCTACCCCCGCTCACACCCCCACACTCCCACCCACACCGACTCCGCACCTCTATACCCCCTCTCAATTCTCCTTAACACCAACCCCACCCACTCGCCACCAACCAAAATAAAAAAGTTAAAAAAAAAATACTACTTCACCCCCCATCAAAATAAAAACAGAACTTAACACAAGTCATCCCACCCCTATCTCCCACTTTCTAACTCCACCCCCCACCCCACTCCACCCACCACACCTCACCTCCCCAGTGCTTGATCCATCCCACACAACCCACCACCCCTCATCCCCTCCACTGCTATCCTAACCTCCTAATCTGCTTCATCTCCCCCCCGACACCCGCCTTCTCCACCCTCGCGGATCCTACCCACACGCCTAATAATTAACCCCTCCACCCCCATACTCCCGCGCTCCCCATCCCCCCGCCCCACATCCAACAATCCCCTCCGTCTCACACACCATCGTGGACATCACCTATTGCCCCTTTCCCCAGACACTACCATTCTCCCCGCACGAGGCGATCCACCCAAAAAAACCACCCACTATCCTCTCACCCCACTCGTCGCGCCTCAAAGGAAAATAATTTTATTTCTCACACACCTGTGAGTTTTTGTGACATATTACTTGTTTTAAATCTACCCCAGTGCTTGAATGGTATGCTTGACTAGATTATGAGTTTATCTGCATGAGTACCTATTGCAAAAGGAGCCCGACTTTCATGCCCTGATATAATTACCTATGAAGGTAAGCGCTAGAACCTTAAAGTCTATCTATGGGTCGAGACAGCCCCGTTTGGTTGTGACATCCATGGCGGATCCACCCCTAATGGACATTACTTATTTAGAAATTCCTGTAAGGTATATTGCAATATTACCTTGTTGAGGTGCAAATGATATGCATATTTTATATGCTTGGTTTAACGATTTCGGTGGCATGAGCTTAATGCGATAATATATAATTCATTACATGAACATATGCATTCCTTGTCATTGTCGCTGCTTGATCTTGAACCTGTGGTTCCACTATTAAACATTCTTTGATTTATTGAATCACTATGTGAATTTCGAAAATAATTCTTTAAAATGTGGTAACGCTACTTTTTTTTACTAAATACTTATTGATTTATTTCAATGTTGCTTTTACTTAAACCTATAAATTCACTAACATTATTGTTGACATTTTTGCATGTATTTTCTCAGGTTATTATTTTGCTAGCTGAGCATTGGGAGCATTCGAGATGCGTGGATATCAACAAAACTCAAGGACTCAGTTTTTTTCACATTTGATAACTATTTTTCCTTAAATATACAAAATGAGTCTTGGTTGAAATCTTGTAATCTTGTTAAATCATAAATTATTAGGACCTGATTTTACTCTGAAATTTCAATAGAATTGACATTTTATTAACGTCTCGTTGGAGTCCGTTTTCTGTAACTTATGTGTAGGAACTATGAAGTAGCAACCCCAAGTGGAATTCCACTGCTATTATTGTGATTTTGGGAGATATATATATATATATATATATATATATATATATATATATATATATATATATATATATATGTAGTAAATGTATTTACTTATGCAATATATGCATTCTTCTATTCGATATGTATTTCTTCTAATCACGGACCACCATATTATAGGTCGTGGTCGAGCACGTTGGATAGACGCCTCAGTGCTTTAGAGAGGAGATCTTCACTCTATCGGGACCTCGGTATTCATGTCGTTTGTTCACTTATGATCTTGTCCGTTGTATAAGACCATTTTTTTGTATAGATCCTAAACTGTCTACATGCCAGTTAGTAAAGTTATGCTGCTGGGTGTATTTTGTCCTCTACATAAACACCGCAGCCTTTTTCTTTTCGTGTTATTGGAAACCATGTTTGGTGGAATGTACTTGTAACGAGAAACAATGGAGATAACCTTCTGAATATTGGATGTATGATTGGGGAGCGTATGTACTACCCCTGGCTTCATTATAGATATTATGATCGTTTATTTACATCCAGCACTTATGATGAATGCCTTGTTCATATCATGATATATATGTAGAGGTTGTTGTTACCTCGAGACACTTGTCGTATCCTAGGAGTATTTTGACTCCTAGTGTGGACAATTTCAGTTAGCAAATATATCGCCCGTTTACTTCATTCGATTGCATTGATTCTTAATTCACTACTTCTTGTACTTGCTATGATCCTTAAATCTCAAACCGCCCTAATGTCCTTTTATGAACAATTTATTCCAAAAATATATAATAATATATGAAATGCTTTATCAAACTAAACACCAAATTGCGTCGATTTTCACAAGAAGGCAAAGCAAAAATGTGTTTCCCAAAAATGAATGAACAATAGTTTATGTGTTTCTCGAAATGGAGGTAAAAATAATTTCCCATTTTTATGTCAAATGATTTACTTATTT
Source organism: Tanacetum coccineum (assembly GCA_026074375.1). Lineage (NCBI taxonomy): Eukaryota > Viridiplantae > Streptophyta > Magnoliopsida > Asterales > Asteraceae > Tanacetum > Tanacetum coccineum. The sequence continues at coordinate 22,665 of BQNB010068743.1, forward strand.
TAGAAAAGGATAGGGTTATTTTTTTTTACCCAAAACTTTCATCATCATATAAGGTGATGTAATAATCGAGAAATTTCTTTTTGACAGAGGACGGATGTGTCGTCGCTTGGTCCTCAATTATGCATAGCCTAGCTAACTATGCATAATTCAGGAAGAGCCACGCTATGTCGGATTAATCGTCGCCTTTAAACTAGTGGTTTTGGATAAATGTTTGGGTGAGAACACTTCCAAATGGTGGATCCTTATGCAAGTAATCCTATTCGATTCGATTTCGTAAAAACAAGTCCGAATTTTCTTGCGTTCCTTGAAATCTTTTCTTTCGGATGGTGTTGACTTAGAAAGTCATCTTCATCGAATAATTCCGAAAAATACTTTTGTGTGTCATGTGTAACGTGTGGATCCCATCTAAATCACCATGTTGGTGATGAAATACCAAGAAATCTGATACCGACACTGAGAAGAAATTTTAACAAGATCAGAAGACAGCCAAAGTGGATGAAAGCCGAGTACGAGTAACTCCGAGGCTAATGAAGAAGACTTCTCCTACATCAAATGTATCTTACATCATCTTTCTTTCATTCTTCCGATATGTCGATCAACGTCCGTAGAGGAAAGTTTCTTCTACATCAAACTGTGAATTATCCTTGTGGAATAAAACCGTAATCGTGAAGAAAAATCCTACCCACGAAACGTATATGTTTGGTCATCTAATGTTATGAATGAATCCTACACAAGCTCGAGTTGTGAATTCGAGGTGTTTGATTTCTCATATTCTTTCCCCCCTTCGCCTTTTAAACTCGATACCAACGTAGAGTGGTGACTCGAATACCAACGTAGAGTCACACAAGATGGGCTCAAAGGAGAGCCTTCGGTGTGAGAGCCAAACACAATGGTCGGATCCTACCGAATGATAATGATGTCGTCCGTCATCATTTTCCGTAGGGAATAAAATGGTACGCGATGGACAATTGGAGTTTACCAACTTCAGTTGAGGAATCCTTGTGCTTGACTTGATCCGCTTTGATCATCGATGGTCAACGGCGGATAGCCATAGTTGAAAATTTATGTGCAAAACTTTTGCTTGTTATGTGTTTATGTGATATGTGATTTAGTCGAGTGGTCGTACGTTGTGCGAGCTCGAGGCGGCATTGTGAAATGACGTCCGATCGTGGGTAACGCGTACCCTGATTTTAGCCCCCCGTTGAAAGACACGGATAAGGGTCCTCGACGCTCGTTGAAAGACACGAGACGGAGTCGGGTAGGAGCGGTCGCGATTGGTGTGCGAGCTCGATAAATCCACGGATGGAACCCGGGCCGGTGACCGAATCGTGAGTAGCAGGATCACCGGGAACGAAATGCTCAGGGTTTGATAATATAAGCAAACTTGACCATTTGATAGGGGATGGAACCATGGCTATAAAGTCCATGAGCACCCCGTGATATTAAAAATCTCTTTTTGGGGATGGAACCATGGCTATAAAGTCCATGAGCACCCCGTGATATTAAAAATCTCTTTTTGGGTATGGATCCGCGTGTGAACACCCTACAATGATAAGAATCTTTTTTTTGGATATGCATCCATGGTTTTCAGGCCCGTGAACATCCTATAACTTTAAAAACTTTTCTTGGGCTAGACTTAGCCGGAATTAAGTCGAAGATTGTTGTTAATCATGGCTTGGCTATTTAGCAAGCATGAGTTAACGTGATTGAACTGATTGATTTGGCATGGCTTGGCTATTTAGCAAGCATGTCGTTATGTGATTATATGTGCTTAATGATAAGTACCTTGTTTCGATTAATGCCGTAGTGCTTTCGATAGATTTATGTATACTCTTAGTGATTTTCGCATCAATGCGCTTTCTTTCAATTTGCATGGCTTGACGGTTAGCGAGCATGCAATTATGTGATTTAGTACGCTTAATGATAAGCGTCTTGTTTTGAATAATGTTGTAACGCTTTCGATGGAGTTATGTACACTCCAGACGATTTTTATAATGACGCGATCTCTTTTATCGAGACCCGTTGGTCGTTATGTGATTTGATTTGATCGGTGTGATCACCGATGATTTTTTGAATTGATCGTCGTTTTGAAAATTTTCCAAAAGCGCCCGTGGTCGTGTGGCCAAAATGTGAGAACATGTGAATTCATTCGAGAATGACATCTTTCACTCATTGCAAGCAAAATTGGGATGAATAAAGCGATTAAGCGCCGGGACGTCGCTTCCTAAAGGAGGGGAGAATGTGACAACCGTCAATTTTCAGAAGTTTAAATAACTATTTTACCCTTTTATTTTCATGTTTGACTTGACTTTTGACCGTTTGATCTTTTATTGTCATATAAAAACAATTATCGCATAATCGGTAATTTTTCGGAATTTATTTTAATAGTAAATCATCATTCTTATTATTACCTAATTCTCAGTTATAATTTTTTTTAATTATTTTTCAAATCTATTTGGCTTGAAAACAAAAACAACGCGTACCGACACAATACCAAATATTTTAAATTTAAATATCAAAATTTACTTAATAAAAATATTTAATAAATAAAGTATCATTTATAAAAAAAAAACTATATTAATTAACGTGAATTATATCGGAGTTGACATTTTATTTTACGAATAAAGTATACACGTGATACCGGTGTCTAATAATAAACAAAACGAACATTTTTAAAATTAATGTTTACAAAATATTTATGAGAAATAGGTCCGAAGAATTAATCTTTTAAATTTTAAATTTTTAATCATTCATTTTATTTTCTAAATCGATTTTTATTTAAAATCGTTAATTTTAAAACCCTCGCGAATCTTACAATTTAAATTATCCGTTTTTATCGATCGAGAAACCAATGACTCCGTATTCGGGCCTTCCAAATTATTTTTATTTTTGTATTTTTCATTTTTCTCGTGAATTAAATATGGCACCTAGACAATAAAACGTTTTTAGGAAAAGTATCGGGCTAAGAAAGGTTTTAGGGCCCAAGATTTAAGAGTATTATTAGTTAAGTAGGAATGGGGCAATGCCCACTCCCTCCCCTCTAAAAACCGGACGTACAAACAACTCACACATCCCTTTTTATTTTTTTTAGCAACTAATACTTATCCCTCTTATAAATACCATCTTACCTAATTAAAAACACACATTCCCTAAAAATAAGAAACCAACCGAATTTTTCTTCATCCCTCTCCCTGGTTCGACTACTGTTAACCCAAATCCAGCATTTTCATTCTCAAAACTCCACCAAATCTCCTCCAATAAACCCTAAATCACTACTATAATAAACCCTAATTATCCATCATTCATAAAAACCATCATGCAAGTGGTTTAAAGAAAGCCAAGATTTTTAAGATCATCAAGAATTGGGGTTTTTGGTTGATTGAGAGCAATAGTGTTTTCAAGGAATGAATTGGGAGTGAATGTGATAGAGATTGAAGTAATAAAATCAAGTCAAGTTGTTTGGTTTTGGTGTACAAGAATAGGCAGCCCACAAACACCACTTAGGTGTTGTGATTGATCATTTTCTCCATTTTATTTTGTGTGGTAAATTTCCTTTTAAAACCCTAACTTGTTTTAATTTTTCCTCAGCTAATGCATGACTAGTGAACTTTTTACTTTTATGAGCATGGAAGTAATTTTTAAGAAATTAATCTTGGTAAGTTAAGGTATGTGATGTGTAATGGTTATAGGATAGGTTGCATTGAAGTAATTTGGCCTTGTGATGGATTAAATTAGGATTTAGAAGTGTTTTGGATTGAATTGGAATAGTGAAGTGCGGACTGTTTCCAGATCAGTAGGTAAACGTGTAGTTTTCTCAAACTTTTTGGCTTAGGTTCTGTAAACAAAAGACATGGGTGGATAGATATAGGTCTTAGCATCATGTGATAGTTGGATGCTCAACCAATTCCTCCGGATGAGGGAGATATGGTCAAAATACGAAAATGGGTCAAGTCTGGACCTTTGATTAGAAAACGTGTTAATGTCAGGGTTTTTAAACTAAAAGTTTGGGTTTTAAAGCATGGGTAAATACTAGACATCTTATAGAAGTTCCAGCATTTGGCCTCACATTCATTTCTATTTTAGGTTTAGATTTATGAAAAACTTGAAAAACGTCAAACTAAAATCAGTTAATAATCTGGTTTGACCTTCAGTTAGTAAAAATCAATTTCCCGTGGATTGGTGAATGGTCTTTTAAGTAATAACTTTTATTTATTTCATTTGGCGACTTCCGAACGCGTGTCGAATTATGTTGTTTAATTATATTTTTCTCACGTCACTTTATAATATTTTTCTTATATGAAATACACGCCGCGCTTTATATTCTTGTCTTATTTTCACGAGTGATATAATATGTATACGTACAACATACTTTAACTCGTTCTTCGACTTCGTCTATTTACATATTCATGTATAATGCCCGCACGTATTATATATTTTCTTGTCCTTCATATGTAATATATACTTAATATATTGCATGTTTTGCATTTATCTTTTGAATGTTCGTCTTTATTATATAATTCAACATATGAATTATATAATTGTTCATTTTCCTATGTGATATATACGGAATATATTACATACTTTGTTTTTACCTTTTCGATTTATCTTATTTAACCAACCGCCAAACTCATACAACTTAAAATCCAAATCCTTTATCAACGTGTCGCGTTGATGTAATCATCCATCTGAAAACCCAAATACATCATCCTAAACTGGTGGGTCATAGCCATTAAGATATACTGCGACTCCTTGATCGAGTCGTTCCGGTTTTTATTGTGTATGCCTAGTATTTGCATTCCGCCAATTGTTCTGCAACATCAAGGTGAGTTCATAGCCTCGCATTTAAATCTTTTATATTTTTAAAACCCGTGAGGGAGATACATGCTTGTTTTAGAAAATCGAACACAGGTGATTTTATTATGCGAACGTTGCTATTAGTGTATTGTTGTGGCCTTTCCTTCATGAACCGTCAATCACCACTAACCGGTGAACGCTAATGCAATAATAATAGATCTATTTTGGCCTAATGACCTGTCAGACGTGTGTTCCTTGCGAGGGCATACTGAGACATATTGTACTTAGTATTGGGAGTGTTAGCACTCCAGGTTGGGCACATGGTTAAGGTTCGGTTCGTGGCTCTAGCATCGTTGTGATTGTTCTATGAACTAAATGTTTTGCTATGCTTGTGTTCAAAATGATTGTTATAAACTCTATGGATTCACTCAACATTTTTGTTGACGTTTTTAGCATGTTTATCTCAGGTATATACTTGCTAGCTTGGATGGGATGGAATGCGGATATCGAAGGACGTGGACTTGGTGAACTTTGCACATATGATAAAATGTTTTCTTTTAAAGAAACTTAAACATGTTGTGGATTATTTTGAAATGAGTTTTTATAAAGTTATTGGGACCTTGTAACTCTGATCTTTTTAAATAAAAATTTTATGTCGTTTACTGTGACTCGTGAGCTTATATTATGAAGTAGCACCTCAATGTTGTATTCTGCTGCGTTGCAAATTGGAGGGTGTTACAGGTTGCCTTTATTTAGTCCTTGCAACTTTTCACTAAACTCTTTATTTGGCTCAGTTTCATTTTGTGTTGCTATTTATTCTTGCATTGTCTTTCGTACAACAAGTCCGTATGTTGATTAAATGGCAAAATATTGTTACATGTTTCCATTTAATCATGAAAGATAATAAATATTAATACCACCATGGCTTGCATTGGTAAAGAACATTGATAAGTGAATCTTCTAAGAAATAAGAAACATTGTGTTTTATTTATGAAATTTGTACACTCAAAGTCTTAAATTAATGTTGACCTCTGTTAAGAGAATGATTGAATCAAATGATTATATCATACAAGGGAATGAAGCTCTTAGTCCATACACATAATCATGGCTGAAACATGTTGCAGGTAATTTTCTGTTTACCTAAAAGTTAGTTTTTTGTATACCCATTTTTCGAATTATAGGATCTTGGCTCTTATGTTATAATTTGAACCAGTTTTGTAAGATATTCATTGTTATGATGTATTTCCTAAGAACGTTGAGGCTCTAACTGATTAAAATGTTCAATATTAGATAAGCTAAACTTTTATAGAGAACCTTTATGGACAACATTATTTTGTGGGTCGTTGAAAGGTGATTGAACGAATTTTTAACTTATGTATGCATAATATCAAGGTACTAAAAGGTGAACTCGAGAACTAAATCAAGCAATCTTCTATCTACATCATCTAACTTTAGGGACTATTTTGTTTTTCAATATGACAACAACAAAGTTGACCGGTTATAACGTAACCTGGGAACTTATGCTTTACAACCGAAGCCCCTATCCTGAAAATGAACACTATTAATAGTTATAACTTTGTAATGTTAATATGCAGGTGGATTTTTAACACACATAATGAACCATTTGCGAGATTTAGGACTGATTATTGTAAAGGTCCAAATGTTCATTTGATAAGCACTCCCAAGTAAACCCGTAAGATAATGTGCAAAATAATTGTATGTATGATGCGAGTGTTTTAGTTTTTTCTCTCTAAGCTATGTTATATATTTGGTGTGGAACTATGAGTAGTTTTGTAAATGATTTGATTTATATTTCTTCCATGTTAGTTATCTTTAATTCCATAACTACTTTGACCTTGAAAGGTAGATGAAATTTTCATTAGACCTTTTAGGGATTCTTTCATGTTTCATGTACATTAAGACCTAGACCAAACTGTCATTTGTTATAAGAGTGTGCAAAAATCGATATATACCCGGACCAAACTGTCATTCATCGTAGGTCTTTTCTTGTTGCTTTCATAACACAATAGTTTAGGCAAAAGATTACACTTAAAGTACTAGCCCCAAGTTCTGGCCCGGTTTTGGTTCCTCCTATTATCTCCCATTTTTGGCCTGATTTTATAGGCACAATCCTAATCTGTTTTCATACTAGCTAGCTGAGTATGGCTTGAATTTGTTTCTCACCATTTAGCTTTGAAGTTTCTAAAATTGACATTGTTGTATTTATTTAAATATCATAATTGAAGACTTTCACTTCTAAATACAAATATAGATACTTTATCTTACATGTCATAATTTGCTTAATATAAAAAGATACCTTAGCATTTTTGAAGTCAAGAAAAAGATGCATCATGGTGGTGTTATGTTGCTTGCAAAAATAATACTGTTCAATTTATATTATATGAACTGAAGTAGTTGTATTAATTAAGAACCCTCATGATCTATGAACTACTGAGTTACATGCATTTTATTTTCATTCAAATAATAAAGTTGATGGTGTGATGTCTTTATAGGAAATTCTTGAGTATGGTACAACGCAAATGCTGTTAGTAGCATGACGTACAAAGCAAATGCAAGGCTTTGAGACTTGTATATAGCTGCAGACACAATTTGTCACATTCAAAATGTTTGAGAGACATTCCTTTTTTTAAGCTATTGTGTTTATAATACTTTTCGTATTTTATTATTTATGTATGTACTCTCATAATTCGTCAAGTGTTATTATGAAGTTAGCCTGCTGATATTGGCTAAAATATACATATTTTGTACCCCGAAAAACACTATAAAAGGACTAAAAACACTAAATATAGATAATTATGTTGCAAATATGTTTGTATTGTGTTTTTATGTCTTACAGGTAAAAAGGATTGAAAACGAAGCAAAAACGGTAATTTTCGGGTGACTTTCGATGACGTTTTCACATTTATCGAGGTCGAAACGAAGTCGTGAAAATTCCTCGATCACACCATTGGAAAGAGCACGAAAAAACGAGTCCAACGGTACCGGCCTTTTATATTTAAACCTTTTTATTTTGAACCTTTTTTGTCCCTGTTTGAACCTTTAGTTATAAATTACCAAACCAAGCCAAAAATGAGGTCTTATATTAAATTTTGCATATATATATTAAAGCTATGCTCTAGCCCACCGGCTAGAGCCATATGCTTTTATAGCCAAGGTCTCGAGTTCGATTCGGGTGAGGGATTTATTTCCCTCACGACCCGACCCGATTCGACCCGGCCCAATACCTGACCCGACCCGGCAGTTGACTTACCGTAGACCACCGTTGACCGGTGGTTGACCGGTGGTCCGGCAGTGGCCCGGCGGTGGTCACCAGTGGTCCACCACCGTTGACCGTCGCCGTTGACCGGTGGTCCGGCGGTGTTGACCGCTGTTGACCACCGTTGACCACCGTCGTTGACCACCGTTGACCGGTGGTCTGGCGGCGGTTGACCGGCGGGGGTGAACAGTAAAAATGCCACGTGGCACCACTTAGGTGGTGACACGTGGCACTTCTAATCATTGGTGTCAGATGTGCAGGTACGAGGTACGAGGTGGCAGAGCGTCAGTACGAGGTACTGTAGCAGTCCGAGGTGTCAGTACACGTCAGTACGAGGTACTGTTCAGGTGACGGCTGGACCAATCAGAGGGTGACACGTGGCACTGGCGTGTGTCAGTCCGAGGTACTGTAGCAGTCAGTACGAGGTAGGCGTGTGCAATAATGAGGCGGTTGGTGGAGTGCAAAAAGACTAATATACCCCTAGATCCAGCAATATCATTGGTTGAAGACTTGAAAGGACGAAAATGCCCTCACCCACTTTGGGCTATAAATAAAGACACGCAGCAGCTCATTTGATGTGGGAATTGAGTGTGTTAGAATTTAGTAGTAGGAATTTAGTGTGTTTTTTTAGTGTAGGTTAGTTTTTAGGAGTAGTATAATTTTGTTTTAGCTTATTGTATAAGCTTATTATTTGCTTATTGTAATCAAGATTTTGAGCTTATTAATGAAGATGTTTGAGGTTTGTTTTTATTTAATGCTTATTATTTCTTGATGCTTATTTTCTTTTTATACTTATTCTTCTACTCTTTCTTTTCTTTTGCTTATTTCTAAATAAGCTCATGCTTATAGCTTATTTTTGGATCCGATCTCTTAAGCTTATATTCTAATAAGCTTCTTCAATAGCTTATTTAGACTAGCTTATTTTATATTGTTTTTGATTTAGAGCTTTTCGAGTGAGCTTATTTTAGCTTATTTTCGAGTGCTTATTTTTCTAGTTTATTGTTTTTAGATCTAATCCTTAAATATACCCGTCTCTTGTTCACTTGATTGAACACCTTAGTTTCGGGTGGATTAGATCTAAAAATAATAGATCTTATATTTCTAGCTTATTTTTTAGCATAAATTTAGTTTTTTAATTCTAGCTTATTTTTCTTAGATCTAAATCCTTAAATATACCCGATCCGAGTTCACTTGATTGAACACCTTAGTTTCGGGTGGATTAGATCTAAAAATAATAGATCTTATTTTTTAGCTTATTTTCTAGTATAAATTTGTTGCTTTTTAATTCTAGCTTATTTTTCTTAGATCTAAATCCTTAAATATACCCGATCCGCGTTCACTAGATTGAACACCTTAGTTTCGGGTGGATTTAGATCTAAAGTTTTTATCTTTTTATTTAGCTTATTTTGTTCTAATTTTTCATGTCTTATTTCTTATTCTATCCTTCTACATCTAAGGCCGGAGCTTAAGGGTCTTATAAAGTTGATAAATAGATAAGTTTTGAACTTTATAGTTTTTATGAAAATAATTAGTAGATAAAGTTGACACCTTTATTTGCTAATTAGTAAAGTAAAAGCTTTAAAATGATAAACTTATTTGTTTATTAAGTTTGTAAGATCGGGTGGTTTTATATCATTGCGGTTCTTCATTCGGTTACCCTTTTTCCCTTTTTAATACTAGTAGTTTAGAATTATTAGCTTAAAATGTTTATGTTTGATCTCATGATTGTTGCTAGTTTATTTGTTATGATTAGTGAGTAGTTTCTTAGTGTTTGCTAAGTGATTAGTGATTTGGAATTTAGGTGCGGGTTTAAAAAGGTTTAAAAAATTAATAGTCATTAGAATTTTCAAATTTAAATACCGTCATTTATTTTTAATGCAATTTACTTTACTTGTCATTTTAAATTACTTTACTTTACTTTACTTTACTTTACTTGTCATTTAAATTTCTTTAAACTTGTTTTCGAAGGATTTTAATTTGTTAAACATTAAACCCGCACTTAATGAACAATTTACGTCACTTAGCAAGCATTTTCTTCATTTATATCTCTTAGATCAATTTTAGTATAATCTCGTAATTTTTAATCTTAAAATTAATATTAGTTTAAATATATTTTAAATTCAAAAGTTTAGTTTCCCTTTTATATGCTTTCTCTTTTAGTAAATTTAGAAAACCAATCCCAAAAACTTAAGTGATAATCAAGCTCGATTCCCAACATTCTCTTGAATTTCCATTCACTTCTCGCTGAGGAAACGACCCGGGAGGTTTTTGATAATTGCTTTGGTTAAAAGCGATTTTCTAGAACCCGACGGAAAATACTCACTATACTATTATTGGCCTATCCTTATTATTACGTATTTATATATATTATATATATTTATATACGTGTTGATTCGGACTCGATCAAATATGCAATCTAGTTCTCTATAACCTTGGCTCTAGATACCAATCTGTAACACCCCCAAAATATGTCACAACGGAAAGGTAACCAGGAGGCGTTACTTCATAATACAATAGCACAAGATATAAGAGAACAACCTCTAAATGAGTCATTTAAAATATAACCTCATTGTTTTATTGAAATAAATAAGTTCTAAACAAATTATCCCAAGTTTGCATCAAATAAAATTCATAGTTTAAAAGTACAACGAGGAAAGTAGTGTATGAAAAGTCCATGAAAATGTAGTCTTGTATGAATGAAAATCCCATGCACTCCAAATACTTCATAATAGGTTAAGCACCTGAGAAATACATGCTTAAAAATATCAACATAAAGTTGGTGAGATCATAGGTTTAAGTAAATGATAAGTATGAACCACAAGATCTAAAGTTTATGACTATTGTAACACCGTTTGATTGACCTCCAATATAAGTAAGCTCTATACTTAGTTAACCTAAAAATTTTGTGCATCAAACTAAAACAAGTTGAAAATTTCTGGAAATAATTCAACAAGAAATGACAAGCAACAGATCCAACACGCGACCTAATTAATAGTGGGTTGATTG
>BQNB010068744.1:0-17722 GCA_026074375.1 Tanacetum coccineum
ATTTTGTTCGTGAAAATTTGCAGAAAGTGCGACGTACTTGGTGTAAGTACGACGTACTTTCTGGGGTTTTAGGAAAACCGACGCACAAATTATATGTGCGGCGTACTTCCTGAAGAAAAAGGATTTTTTTTGGTTCAGTTTGCCAGAAAACTGTACGGCGAGTTTATAGATTTTTATTTGTAAAACAGTACGTCAATTTTGGTGTGAAACTGGCGCACGTCGGGTATAAAGCTGCAAAATAAGAAACGGGAACAGGGGAAGTGCGTCGCACAAGGTTAATTATGAGCTGTACTTGCTGCAACAACAGACATATTTTAAGATTTTAAAGAGATTTAACCACACGTAAGATGCACAAGACCAGCAAATAATCTACTAACAACTAAACAAATCTCTTGCAACAGCGCCAAAAACTTGATGTGTATTTTCACAAGCTTTAAATTTATAATAACTAGAAATATCAATTTTGACAAAAAACACAACATTTGGGAAAGTATACCCTATTCGAGTGTAATATAGTATTAGGTAAGTCCAGGTCATTCCACGAGATTTGTAGCAATTCACAGATTGTTTATCAAGTAACACAGCTAATTGATTGTCACGAATCAAATAGCCAAAACGTGTGTATAAAGTAAGCAAGATAACAAGGTATGATCCGCATAACATAATAGATATAGATAGAGCAAGACTTTATATAAACAAAGCATACAAGTCATATATGATATGCGTATCTTCATATTAAACAAGCATATCTACCAATGATAACATAGAATCCTTTCGGCCTATATACTACATCATCATTAGTGCATTAGGAATGGTTTATATCAAATATGCATACATATGAATTTCTCCCAACCCGGTCGGTTAATATAAGGAAGGGTCTTAAACATTATTCTACTTGGGTTATTTATAGATTTACTAATCAATTCTCACAAGATTAGCACCGAATTATTATAGACAGACAATGCAAAATTCATCAAGACAATAGAGCCTTTCGACCTACTTCTATTGCAACGACAAATCAAAACATAAACAATGATCCAAGTAAAACAACATCGAATTCATAAGCATTCATATTAATAATTCATAGCAAAATCATCCAAATATTATTCATGTTTCACATATTCAACATACGAGAACAAAGTACCAAAACCAATAACCAATTGTTTCCACAAACAACCACCATCCTAAACCTTTTGATATAACCATGGGCTGTCACGAACCCGCTGGAAAATCAAGAATACGTCGCCAAATGGTGTGTTTGGTAACGAGTTTAATATAGTAAAGGAATTAGAGATTTAGTGTGAATCGTCTAATCCTCATGGTATAATGTATTTAGATTCAGGAAATATGGTGTTTGAGGTTTATAAATGGTGGTGATTTATGGTTAATTCGTGATGGTAGTGGGTGGTCAGAGTGGTGGTGATATGGTGATGTAAAGGGGTGTTTGGATCATTGGATCTTAAGATCCTCACTACTCCTCCTCTTCTCTAATGATAGTATGATTTGTGTATGTGATATATGTGTTGGTGTGTAAGATGAGAGAATTTCCTCTTAATTTATAGGCTGGGTGAGGGCAAAAGTGTGGCGCACTTCCTTGAGAATGTGTGGCGTATTGCTTTTTAAGGCTAGGGTGCGTGTAGATTCTTTAATGCTGAGAATTGAAGTGCGGCGCAAATGATGTAGGAGCTGTGTCATGCTTAGGTTTTAACTGTCTTCGTTAACTTCGTCTAAAGTTCGGCGTTACTTTGCTTGATTCTTGGATTAGTATTATCTTCTTTTATCTTTTTTCTTCCGTACATGTGTAAATCTGTGTCTTTAGTCTTTTTGAGCTTAAGTTGTCTTTAAGTAAACCTGCACATATTTCATGCTTTTAAGTATCGAAAGTTCATGAGAAATGATATAAATAGATACAATAACATCGCCGAAAACATGTATAATAAAGGCGTTATCAATCATCCACAAAAAGTTTATCGTCTAAGGAAAGCTCTATATGGATTAAAGCAAGCTCCCAGAGCCTGGTATGATGAACTCTCAAATTTCTTGATGTCCAAAGGTTTCACTAAAGGTACTATTGACCCTACTCTATTTACGATAACATACGCGGAGGACATTCTACTTGTGCAAATTTATGTCGATGAGATTATTTTCGGGTATACAATCCCAAAATTTTCTAAAGGTTTGAAAAAATGAATGCAACAGTAGATTTATGATGTCCTGAATAGAGGATTTTGATTTCTTTTAGGACTTTATATCTACATATCACAAGAGGTATCTTTATCAACCACGCCAAGTACGCTTTAGAAATACTTAAAAAACATGGTATGGACAAATGTGATAGTATTGGCACACCAATGGCTATTAAACCTAAACTAGATGCAGAATTGAGTGGAATACCCGTTGACCAAACACAATATCAAAGTATGATTGGGTCACTCATGTATCTGACTTCTAGTAAACCAAACATAGTGCAAGCAGTATGCTACTCTGCACGTTATCAAGCAAGACCAATGGAAAAGTACCTCAAAGAGGTTAAAAGGATCTTTCGATACTTAAATGGAACTATCAATATGGGACTCTGGTATCCAAAGGATTCTGGTTTTGAACTAACTGCATTTTCAGATGTTGATCATGCCAGATGCCTTGATACTTATAAAATAACTTCTGGAGGAATACAATTTCTAGGTGAAAAGGTACTCAGCTGGATGTCAAAGAAACATGATTGCCCTGCAATGTCTACAGTAGAAGCAGAGTACATGGCGTTATTCGCGAGTTATGCTTAAGTAATGTAGATAAGGACACAGCTTAAGGATTATGGCTTCGACTACAACAAAATACAGTTGTACTGCGACTCTCGGTCAGCCATAGCAATCTCATACAACCCCATGCAACACTCACATACCAAGCACATCAATGTCCGTTACGACTTCATAAAGGAACAGGTTGAAAGTGGTATAATTGAATTATACTTTGTCAGAACTGAATACCAATTAGCTGACATGTTTACGAAAGCTCTATCGCAAGATAGGTTTGAGTATCTTGTCGGACGACTCGGTATGAGATGTTTGACTCCAGCAGAACTGGAGGTTCTGGCAAACGAGATTGCTTGATATATCACCAAACATCGACCTGTAAATATTTTTGAAAAGGCAAAATACAAAAATATAAAACCTATAAAACCAATTACAAAATATAAAATTCAAAATGCAATACAAACTCAGAAAATCACAATTACAAAAAGAATCTTATCGACATGTCTCTTGGAATCGATAAAATTTACGTAACTAGAAATGACAATTAATATTGTCACGGGTATGTAAATGAAGTTCGAGCAAGAGTTCAATGTTCAATAATAGGTCACTTTCTACTTTTTCTTAATGACTTGTAATCGCTCTCAGATTGCAACTCGAACCTCAAAGAAAGGTAAGTTTATCTATATAGATAACTTATCCTAACAATGAGAAAAGCAATCTCCTCGGTCTTGAGCAGTTTACACAAGACATTCAAAGTCTTAAGTTCAAAAAGGGGAAATGTACGCATAAGAGCATGTATCCTTGGCGTTAGAAGAGAAATCTTCTAACATGTGGTTTTTCAAAAAGTTGAACACAATTTTTAAAGAATTTCTCAATAACAATTCAAAATCTTTCAAAATTATGTGTTTAACACTCCATCCCTCACAAAATTTTCAAAGATAATCATTTTCTAACAAATGGTATCATTTTTATAAATGAGTCCATTTTTGAGGGAGAGTTTTTCAAAAAACAAAGTTTTATTTTTTTTGAATACATCATCTCATGACAATTCATATGTATTCAAAACATTATAAAAAGTCTCTTAATAACAACTCGATAATATAATTGACAAATTACTCTTAAATGTTTGTTATAAGATGATCCAGTGTTTAAGCATAATTTTTCAAGAATTCTTCAATGACATTTCATAATCTTATAAAATTGTGTGCTCAACACTGTCTCAACCTTAATTTTATATTCAATTTACAACTTGGTGTCTTTTTTTGATGTCAAACATATGTAAAATTGAAGAGGAGCAACAAGAAAAAGTTCCACATAATTCATGTTGCAACATTTTTCTTCCTATAAAATTTTCATGACAAATTTTAATCACTTGGTATTTAAAAGACTAAGTGACTTAGTATTTAAAATAAGGGGAGAAATATGATTAAAATGTGATCTAGAATAATAATAAGTGATCAAAAGACTCAAAGTGCTTTACACTTCTACCCACATGTGCAAAACACTTTCGTTTATCGATGCACGTGTGAAGGGAGAGTTTTTCTAAAAGATGAAACTCTAAAAGTGTCAAACGATTTTGATAATTCTATCAAACACTTCAATTTATTTTCAAAGGTTTTATGGTTATGATCGAATACCCAACAACTTATTATTTCTTGATGATTCTGAAGTCATAAGGTGGTTAGGTTAGGTATTAGTCCTATGATCCAACCAGAACTAGAGGGATCTACCCAAGGACACTCTATAGTTAGAAATAACAGTCCTTATGTATGATTTGGAGATGAATGAGTAAAGGGAATAATGCAGACTAAGACATGAGTTAACACTGGAACAATCACAACAAGGTGTTAGTAATGATGTCTTGGTAAGCATTGAAGGGGTTGAGATAAAAGAATGTATGGATAAAGGGTTGAAAAGAAAGAAGCCCTCCACACAAATTGGATAGAAAAACAGGTTAATACATTTTCTATAGAATCACAAAGATGATTTTCTGGCTATTGAAGATAAGAACATCATGGACCCATACGATGCAATTGCACAACCATTCCCAACCATTCAAGATTCTCTTAAAAGTACTTGTTCTCATTTGTCATGGAGAACACATACGATTGTATTGGAATTTCTCACTGCTGGTTAGTTGATATTAAATTAGGCGGCAAGTCATGACTCCAGCCTCCGATTACTAAAATTAACGCACAAATAAGTCTAGAGCAAGAGATCAATAAATAAATCTCATTAGGACACATTTCATGACAAACACTTGTTGAACACAATTAAGTTCACAAAGTTGTTAACAAGAGTCCTACGCATAATCCTTGTGATTTTGCTAGAACATTCAGAGTGATACTCTTTAGTATTTCATAGTGACGAATGAAAATCCTTCCAGTGTCAACATCAAACAGCACTGCGGTAGGTGACTTACGAGATTCTATGTGAATCAAACTTGAAATAACTGAATATCAATTTTGGTCCAGTAAATGAATTAATGACTCAATCAGTCAGATAGTAACTAATTGATTCACTCTTATCGTGTTGTCTACTTTGAGATGTTCCAGTAATAAGAACAGGCAAGTACGGTGAATCTAATGCCTCTGCATTAGAGGATCTAACACTTCAAGCTGGAAATCCTGTCAAGGAGGTTCTTCTAAATTGAACCTACCTGATCATAAGTCGATCCTCATGAAACCGGAGGTTAACGTAACCAAACTTCGACGAATGACAAAGCCATATTCGTCCATATCTGTTGTTTACCACTAACCATTTAAGTGCATATAAGACGACGGTGTTACGACCTCATTCCAGCTGAGTCAGATTCATTACCACATGCTCATGCTCAAACTATGAAGACATACTATAAGTATCAAGGTTTAAGAATCAAGAAAGCTCAAGATCAAACAAAGACAAAGACTTCCGCAACTCTAATATTTAAGATATTCCTTAAAAGATATCAAGATTATCAAGACAAAGATTGTCAAGGGAGATTGTTAGCAAGCTTTCAAGATGATGCAAAGTATGAGCATGTTGATCAAGACACAAGATCGCAAGATGGCAAAGACGATAAAGACATACAAGGAAAAGATTTAAAGATCTCGGAATTAAAGTCAAAGTCAGTAGAAAAGGCTCAAAATCAAAGATCACACAGCATGAAGGAACAAGCCTACAACAAAGATAACGACCCAGACCAAGACCAAGACTACAAGAGCTTAATGTCAATGCAATCTCAGAGATTAATGTTAAATCTCAATGACTCACTTTGGGGGAGATTGTTAGCCACAAAATATTGAGTCAAATAAGGAAGTTTCGGTCATTCATTTAGGAAGTCTCGGTCAATATATTTTACATGTTGTAATAGGCTAGAACGGGTATTGGGCTCGTTGTTTTAATCTAATATTGCATGTGTTTCGGGCTAAAGCCTATGCAATCTTGAGTCTGACACATCTCACTCACTGGAACTATAAATACCCCTCCCTAGCATGTTAGGGAGGGTTGGTTGTCCCTTCTTCTCATAACATAATGATAATCCTCCTCTCTTCTTTCTTCCACTCCTCTCTCTATCTTTCTCTCTCTAAGTTCTTATTTCTTTTTGCTTATTCTAGTGCTTATTATTGTGTGTTATTGATCGCGTTACAATAAAAATACAAAATACAAAAATAATCTTCTCTCAACCCCTTAGACCTCTATTATATTATGTTCGAGCGTTCCCAACCTATTCCCCTAAAGAACGATAACAACCCTCGAGTCTTGCCTATAATACACTACAACGGTTAAGTACACTGCCTAGGGAGTTGTAAAACTCTTTGTGAGTCGCAACGACCTGCATCAGGGCCTCTCATAACTTATTTACTATAATATGTTGATGACATTGTTCTGACTGCTTCTTATGAGATATTGTTACAATAACTTATTGGTTCTTTGCATCAAGAGTTCTCTATGACAGATCTTGGTTCACTTAATTATTTTCTGGGCATTTTCGTTTTACGTGATCCCTATGGTATGTTTTATCTCAACGTAAGTATGTTGCTAAGATTCTTGAGAGGGCACATATGGTTAATTGCAACCCCAGTCGGACTCCAGTTGATACATAGTCCAAACCGGGTGTTGATGGTGATTCGGTCTCTGATCTGATATTATATCGTAGTCTTGCGGGTGCTCTTTAGTATCTTACTTTTACTCACTCAAATATTTCTTATGCAATGCAACAAGTTTGTCTTTATATTCATGATCCTCGAAAGCCTTGTTTTTTGGCTCTTAAACGGATTTTGCGCTATGTTCTAGGTACTCTAAATCATGGGTTACAGTTATTTTCTTCTTCTACTACATCTTTGGTTGCTTACTCGGATGTCGATTGGGCTGGTTGTTCTACTACTCGACGGTCGACTTCGGGTTATTATGTTTTTATTGGCAACAACTTACTCTCGTGGTCTTCTAAGCGTCAACCGACGCTTTCTCGGTCTAGTACCGAGGTCGAGTACTGCGGTGTTGTCAATGTTGTTGTTGAGACCTGTTGGTTGTGGAATTTGTTACGTTGGTTGCATACACCTTTGTCTTCCACTACACGTATTTATTGTGATAATGTTAGTGCAGTTTATTTGTCTTCAAATCCGGATCATCATCAACGTACGAAGCATAGAGAGATTGATATTCATTTTGTTTGTGATTTGGTTGTTGCTGGTTAGGTTCGAGTTCTTCATGTTCCCTAACGTTATCAGTATGCGAAAATCTTCATCAAGTGCTTACATTCCGCTTTATTTGAATAAATTCGTATTAGCTTGAGCGTTCGGTGTCCTCCCGCTTAAATTGCGAGGTAGTGTTAGTCGACATATTATTTAGTTGGGCTCAAGCCCAGTTCTAGAATATTCATTGTATTATATATATTGTACCAAACTCATTATTATTATTCATTCATTATTCACAAAATAACAATAAGTACCGTGCAAGCACGGGGACTCACAAATAAATGAAATATTTCTCGTGTTTAATGTTTTGTAATTGTGATATACTGATATTAGTACAACTAATAATTATGCACGTGGTTTTAAATAAAAAAATTTATTATTTATTAATATAATTGTTTTAAAACTCGGGTTGACCCGGTCAATTGAACCATGAACCGGTTAGGTGATCGAAAACCGAATTTTGCCAAAAAACCCGGTTGAACCGTGACCCGTTGGCTCGACCGAGTCAATTAAAACCCGCTTTTTAAAACATTGATTAATATTTTGTTTGATAAAAGATTTAACTTTATTTAACTCACATGAGTGTTGATGTTGTTGTTCAAATTTATCCATAATATCTTGTTGTACACAATAGGAGAGTTTAATATGTTTTTTATGATATTCTTGTATAAACTTTAAGTAGATTTCATAGATGTTTATTTTTAAAGTATAAAGTCTAGAAGATATATAATCTAAGGGGTATTTGTTTATTTTTAAAGTTATTAATAAATATGAATAATTATAAGTTTCACTTAACTTTATATAATTTATTTAAAATTCAACCATAAAATTTTATTAATTACCTCAGCTTTTTTTAAGTTTTTGTTTTTCACAAATTGAGACCTATGTTTTTATGTCTTTTTTTCCATCAAAATTTTCCACCAGTTTTTTCAATTTTGACCAAAATTGATTGGGATTTAGCCGTACAATAGCAACGTACTTTCGATTTTGTTCCATCTTGGTACGTGAACTTTTTTTTGTTCCACTTAATGTAACGAACTTTCATGTTTTGTGTTACTTTGCACCAACTTGGATAGGCAACCGGATAAAAAGTTTGATTACCGGCTAATAGTCTACGTGGCACGTGAACTTTTTTTCTAATGTTCCGTTTTGGTACGTGAACTTTTTCTAATGTTCCGTTTTCTGATACCTCTAGAAGACGAGATTAAGGACGGAGCGGATAACTATTTAACTTCAAAACGCCAATTATAAAAATATTAACCTTTGCGTGGGAGAGAAGAGAAGTTATTCACCAAGTCGGCTTTAATGCCCAAGGAAGGCAATGCCGGTCATCATTCAATCGGCGCATATCAACAACAACTAAACGACCTATTAGGATCAAGGAGACCAGAAATCTGTTATCCGCATAGTCTCTTACCTCCGATGTGGTGATCTCCTTAAACAAGTTATTAATGGTAAGAGAATTTGTATAATCACCAATCTTGTTACAAGACCAGTTCATGACCATTGACCCATTAGAGTTTACGATCATAAACCAAGCAGTCCTTGTCTTGTTCTAATCAAAAAAGTCTAGCGGTAACGAGTGTACAAAGGCGAGTTGCCCCAGCCAAATATCACTTACAAAATCAATTGGTGAGAACCACAACCTTACCTGAAATCACGAATTGAGTCCTTGGGTTTAAAATGGAAGCTCGGATTGGAGATAGTTGGAAGTTCAACAATCTTCGACTTTCCTCTGAATTGCAGCCATGGAGATCAAATACCCACCTTCATTACCATGACAAACGCTTTATAATTTTAAACCCATAAGGAATCGGAGAAGCAAAGAAGCGTTATCTCCATTTATGAAGCAAAGCAAGGTTGAAAGAATTTAGGCTACCAATAGCTAAGCCACCTTTGTCGAGAGAGGCCAACACATTAGACCACTTCACCCATGAAAGCTTCTTAGAATCTGTCGAGCCCCCCCAAAAGAAAGACGCACGAGCTAAATCCAAGGCCTTCAAAACAGCAACGGGGGCTTTGAAGAGGGAAAAGAAGTAAATACCAAGGCTCCCTAGGACAACTTTAATGAGAGTTAAACGACCACCATAAGATAAAAGATTAGCCTTCCAAGAAGAGAGCTTTAGACGAAACTTATCGACTAAAGGCTTCCAATTTACAATGAGCGACATGTTGATCCGCAATGGAGTAAAACCGAGGAGATAAGTTGTGAGGTAACGTACCGCATACAACCACGTTTTAGCATGCCATAATTTGTACATCATCAGATGCCACTCAATTCCATAGGTTGCTTGACTTATTGAATGTTGTTTTAAGACCTGGAGCAAGGAAAGAAAAACCTGAAAGATGCGGATAACAATTGTCTTAAATCATGCACATTCCAATCCGTGGTATTTATGACTTCGTCGCAAAAGGAATAGGTGACGAAGATTTAAATCAGGTGAACGTATTACTGCCGCGGATCAGGCCACTGCGAACCGAATCAGTAAGAGCTACATGAAGGCCTTCCATAATGATAATGAACAAAAAAGGAGACAAGGGATCTCCTTGTCTCAAACCACGCTTAACGTTGAACTCGGAAGTTGGGCTACCATTGATCAAAATAGAGGTCCGAGATGATTCAAGACAAGCTTTAATCCAAGACCTCCAAGATAGACCAAAACCCAGTTTACATAACATGTAATCGAGATATCTCCAACTAACCGAGTCGAAAGCCTTCTCAAAATCAACTTTGAATAGCAACATTTTTTTCTTTCTTTTCTTATACCAGTCGATGGCCTCACTGAGGATGAGAGGCCCGTCAAGGATTTTGCGACTCTTAATGAATGTCGATTGCTCATGGCTAATTAATTTATCAACCACTTTAAAAAAGCCTATTAGCAAGAACCTTAGCGATGATTTTGTAGTGAGTTCCTATTAGAGATATAGGCCGAAAATCATTAACGTTAATCGGGTTGCTCACCTTCGGAATGAGCGTGATGAAAGAGGAGTTGGAGCCAAGGGGCATCTTTCTAGTAGCAAGGAATGCGTTCACGAAATCCAATATATCAGTTTTAAGATTGTCCCAAAAATGCTTGATAAATGCGAAGGTGTACCCATCAGGACCGGGGGCTTTGTCGCTACCACAGTCCCACACCGCATCCTTAACTTCTTCCATAGAGGCGTTAGCCTCAAGAAAAGCACAATCAGCATCATTAAGACATGATGAGGTGGTGATAGGGGGAAGTCGATCAAAGAGTCGTCTAAGGGGTATTTGTTTATTTTTAAAGTTATTAATAAATATGGATAATTATAAGTTTCACTTAACTTTATAAAATTTAGAGTAAATTGCATAAATCGTCCTTGAAGTTTGGCCAAATTGCATGTTTCGTCCCAAACGTTACGAAAGTGCAAGGATCGTCCCTGTGGGAAACCTTTGGTGCAAGTATCGTCCCTGCAAGGACGATATTTGCACCAAAGGTTTGCCCAGAAGTTTCCCCACAGGGACGATACTTGCACCAAAGGTTTCCCACAGGGACGATCCTTGCACTTTCGTAACGTTTGGGACGAAACATGCAATTTGGCCAAACTTTAAGGACTATTTATGCAATTTACTCTAAAATTTATTTAAAATTCAGCCATAAAACTTTATTAATTACCTCAGCTTTTTTTAAGTTTTTGTTTTTCACAAATTGAGACCTATGTTTTTATGTCTTTTTTTTCCATCAAAATTTTCCACCAGTTTTTTCAATTTTGACCAAAATTGATTCAATTTTAACTTTTACTTTAACCAATCATATCGCACGATTTTGCTTACGTGTCAAAATCAAGCGACCTGATTAGTCCAATTTTTTCTATAAGATCGAATCTCATAAAAAACTCCGAAATAATGTAATTATTTAATTATTAAATATAAAAGATTACATGCCCGTGAAATTCATGGGTAATGAATCTAGTCACTTAATACACAAGAGACAATCACAACATTGAAAGGAAATGAAAGTACGCCGTATCTCGTATTATATCTCATCTCAACAATAATTACCGCAAAACCAAAAGAAGAGTCCCATGGATCGTTATTGTAACTCTTGAAGCATGTGGTCGATATAGTTTTGTTGCGTAGTATTTACTACGGAGTAAATAACAAGAAAGAAAATAGACCCAAAATGACCCCGCTCGCTTTGACACGTTCTAACCCAAATCACTTACAACTCGCAACCCAACCTAACCTATTTTAACCTTCGCTATCAGAAATATGTTCATTGCTTACATTATTTCTGAAGAAAATATTATGTGAATATTGGTTGCAAACAGAAGATAAATAATATGGCAAAATATCTTTGTTTACAACTATTCGTACAATAATTCCGCTCAGTCTCAAATATATAATTAATCTATACTTCTATACTATTATATAAAGCATTTACAATGTGGGTCTCATCAAAAATTAAGATAAAGAGGTACAATCTTAATCATCCATCTTATTTTAGAAAATCACATCATAGAGTGACATGTGTCACTTCTTAATTAAAAAATCACTTTTATTTTCAATTTGACATATCTTTTTATCTATTTATTTTTTTATGATTTAACTTCACCGTATTTTCTAAAATTTCGTGATCTTTAATTCAACATCCATTTTGATATATATTTATAAATTTTTAGCTTTTCACATTTTTAGTTGGTTTATTTTGAATTTTTTAACGACTTTAACTTTAATTTGATTACAAACTTGATTCGTAAAAAATATATACTTTTGGAGACAATGTTTGATGAGTAAGAGAGTGTGTGAGTCTTTATACAAGCGAGAATGATGTTAATATGATGTTGCGGGAAAGCTACGGAAACCCAAACAAACGAATTCTCTAAGCGGGTAAAGAATTGCGGAGCGAGTTGAGTTAGTAATTTTTATCGTCGCCGCTATGCGCGAGTATCCAACTAGTAATTAAAAAAGCGCGAAGTTTTATTATAAAAAATGGTGTAATTACTATAGTGTGACACGAATAAAATCTTATCATCATTTTGCTATATAATTGGTTACATTATATTCTCTTCGTTCCATAATTATGGTTCATATTTTTCTTTTAATTGTTTTAAATTAATTGTTCTATTTTCAAAAATAGTTAGGAAAGTTATATTATGTTTACGATAGGGGAAATTGCATATATACCCATTAAAACTTGCATATTTGCATATATACCCAAAACACGCTTAACTTGCATTGTACAACATACATTGAAAACTTGTGTTTTGGGTATATATGCAAATATTCAAGTTTTAGTGGGTATATATGCAATTCCCCCTTTACCATATCACCCTCACGGTCTCACTTGATGTTATTATTACAAACTTTAAAAAAGTTACAAATTAACGGGTTAATAGTAAAACCGTCATTGTGCAAAAAGTAAGAGAAAGAAAAAACTGTAATGACTTAACGTGCTCATATCATCATAGTTGTCTTCGGTGGGTTTAATTTTTCTGTGAATCCCTTGATGGACCACCAAGTGCTTGAAACGTTTTAGCTCTTTTTCTGGCACGTTTTGGCCATTCGTAACCCTTATGCATGTATGACTTTCTTGGATAAAACCGAGTTTTTCTTCAAGATGTTTGAATGACCACCCCCCCCCCCCCCCCTCCCCCCCCCCCCCCCCCCCCCCCCCCCCCCCCCCCCCCCCCCCCCCCCACCACCCCCCCCCCCCCCCCCTCCCCCACCCCCCCCCCACAACCCCCCCCCACCCCCCCCCCCTAACCCCCCCCCCCCTCCCCCCCCCCCCACCCCCCGCCCCCCCCCCCCCCCCCCCAACCCCCACCCCCCCCCCACCCCCCCCCCCCCCCCCTCCCCCCCCCCCCCCCCCCCCCCCCCCCCCCCCCCCCCCCCCCCCCCCCCCCCCCCCCCCCCCCACCCCCACCCCCCCCCCCCCCCCCCCCCCCCCCCCCCCCCCCCCCCCCCCCCCCCCCCCCCCCCCCCCCCCCCCCCCCCCCCCCCCCCCCCCCCCCCCCCCCCCCCCCAACCCCCCCCCACCCTCCCCCCCCCCCCCCCTCAACCCCCCCACTCCACCCCACCCCCCCCCCCCACCCCCCCCACCCACCCCCCCCCCCCGTGCCCCCCATTATTGTAAGAAATTACTTACGTTTTGCGATAAAGTAGTTTAGGCATACCCCGGATACATAAAAATAATTCTAGCCTTCAACAAATACCTCCACTCATTTATACCCTAATACCATATCAAGTTATAAAAATATTTCATATGTATCCAACATAGCCGAATTTCTCTAGCTATGTATACAAAGAAATATAAGAAATTTCTTCCAAGTAGTATATTTCCATCCTCCTATTCCATGAACATGGCATACCATGTTCTTTGACTCAAGACTTGAAAAGCAATAGATCCCTAAAACCCTCTAGGTGTTTTGTTGAACACTATTGGTAAATTTTGACCAAGACTTCACATATAAGGTGCAAGTAACTAGAAAGATACACATACACATGAACACTTAGCAAGAAAATCAACAAAAACCCTCCCCTCTACATCTCTATATGCTACGGCATACCACCCAGCACCCAAACCAAATCTTACTAAATTTTTATACAACCCATACATCCTCCGCAACATCCATCCTAAGGTATCTAGTTGGTTTACAGAGCATTGGTCGAACCATTTTCTAGCTTTAATCAGAAATAGGCGAAGCTAAGGTTTATTTAAGGATACTTAGGGTTCTCTTTGGTGACAGCTTTGGAATTTTTTCTATAACAAGGGTTCTAGATTACATTTGATCATCATCATCCCATTACACCATAAAGGTTTCATCTCAGAAACCCTTTATGTTCTTTCCATTATTCAATTTTACTGCATATGTTAGTTCTATTGTAATTGAATCACCATGTTAGGTCTTCTTTAACATTGTAAATGGTTAATTTATTGTAATGATTCATTTCTGCCACACTATTATATATGTTGAGATATTGCTAATATCTGTTAAAAAAGTGTAGTGAAGTATTGTACCATGTTAAGTATGGTGTAAATTAATTTGGATTAACTACAAAAGTAGTGTAAGGTAATATACAATAAAAAAAATACAAGGTTAAAAATGATTCTCAGGTCACTCAAAGATTCTGTCCAAAATTTAGTATATATAACATACTTATTTTATATTTTTTAACTCGTAGTATGTTCACGACCGATTCCGAATAAAGGTAAGAAACTTGTCTCAAACGGATTTCTATACGAAATGTTAGAGCACGAAAACGGACGGTATATATTCAAGGAATAAAAATCCAGCATTTGTTATGCTTAGGCGTTTCTGTCAGGGATTTTTAGATGGTAGTTGCTCGGCACTTTCGAGTCCGTGTCGGCCTCTCGGCGCCGCCGAAAACATTGAATCGTTCGGAAGTCAAGGTCGACTTTTTTATTCCCCGCGCTCGGCTCTCTTTAATGTCCTAAAAGCGAGTGGATAAAAATACGGGTAGTTTAAGGCTAGCGGGAGGCAAAATATCTGCTTTTTTGGTTATTTAATATACTGCGTCAGCATTTGATGCGAGTCTGTTTTTTTGCACCATTTCGGTCGAGTTCGGGTTCTCGGACGTACTGAAATGTAGTTAAAATATATTTCGAATAAGTTCTGTCTTTAGAACCCGAGGCATGAAAATGTGAATTTAGTGGCGGTCAATTATAGTCGGGCGTCCGACTCGTAGAAAATAAACTATAACTAATACCAGGAGTAAACTAATATACTACCCAGTTGTTATAACAACTGATAACTATATAATCACAGTAGTATAACATAAATACAGTCAGTTTACTATAAACTACCAGGTGTTACTAATATACTACCATAGTAATAACTACTAACGTACAAGGGAAGTAACTACTACACTTACATAGGAGTAACTAAAACCCCTACCATGGAATAATATAATTACTTTATTCGATATGTATAAATGTTTTACAATTATAAATATTGTTTTCACTCATCAACACATTAGATGGTGATTAGCTAATAGGACTTATGCATAGTTGAGATTCTACTCAAATGTGATTAGTACTTATACGGACCTCTTATTGGATTATGTTGCATTCGATTGTTTCCGTGACGCATTCTTTATTGTGATATACTTACGTTGATTTTCATTTACTCAAGGGGAGTTCTAGTCTCGCATTTCAATCTTTTTCATTTTATAAAACCCGACGAGGGGAATACAGCGTCGTTCTACTATCTTGTTATATTTTAATACAGTACAATTACCTTCAAACTTTGTGAGTTCATAGTCTTCAGCATTTCATCTTTTTCAATGTTTTACGTAACCCACGAGCATCGGGGAATACATGATCTTTTTACCAAAACTCTTTATTTTACTACCAGTACAGATTACTTTCAATTCTTTGTGAGTTCGTAGCTCTTTTTCTAATAACCTTGCTTATTAAATACGGGGGTGATTACATGCTTGATTTCTTTGGACACAAGTGTTTTTCAAAAACTGTATGCTATTTCCTGATTTACATTATTGCCTAAGTTACCGTATTGCCATTTAAGTCCCCTTTTATCATTGAACTGTATTTACCTGCCTGGGTATACGCTAGTGTTATGGATTGATCTTTCGGGAGCTGAACCACTCACCCGTAGTCGACTGTGGTTTCTACGCTTGACCTCTCTGACGCATTTAAACATTCAAAGAAAATTCGTATAGGTGTTTGGCACTAGCATCTGTATTGAGAAAAACTTCATCAGGATGTTTGTTTTGTAATACCAATGTATCCGTGTTGGGGCATAAAACCTTAGATGTACTGGTTTGATTACAGTTTATTACGTTAAGGTTCGGTGTCATGAGCTTAGTGCATACCTGTTATATATTTAGACTTGGTGAATGTGTTTCATTGTCTACCTTACTTGTTTTGGTACCTTCGGAATCCGTACTTAGTCCACCATTACTTCGATCTTGTGGTCCACTATGAAACATTACTAGATTTATTAACCACTCCTTCGGTTTCAAGAAATAACACTTTTAAATGTCCTGTAACGCTACTTTTCTTCTGAAATATTCTTAAATTATTTCATACTGCTTTTTTTCTTAAACTATGAATTCACCATCAATTATTGTTTGAAGTTCTTTTTAGCATGTATTTTCAGGTTTACTATTTTGCGATAGTGGACGCATTGGGAGCCATTCGAGTCTGCGCGCGATATATTTGTTTGTAGCGCCTTAATAATTGGATATCATTCGACAAACGTTTTTAAAACAAAATGTTTTCATTTAGCATTACTAAATGGGATCCTTTGTAACTTGATTTTAATATATAGAATGTGAAAAACTATTCTAAACGTCTCTTTTGAGGTCGTTTTCTGTGACTTGTGCTTTGTGACTATGAAGTAGCACCCCAATTGTTACCCATTCACGCTAGAGCTACAAGGTTTTCGACCATGTCAGGTCAGCTTGTCCTAGAATGAATAGGGCACAAGGACCGGAAGAAAATCATCCAAACCAAGTTGCTGCTAATAACGGAGGTCAGGGTTGTGGAAACTAAGGGAACCAGGCTAGGGGTAGGGCATTCATGTTGGGAGCAGAGGAAGCTCGCCAGGATCCGAACATTGTGACGGGTACGTTTACTTTGAACAATCATTTTGCCACTACCTTATTTGACCCTGGTGCCGGCTATAGTTTTGTTTCCACTACTTTTATACCTCTGTTAGGCATAGAGCCCAACGATTTAGGTTTCAGATATGAGATTGAGATAGCTAGCGGGCAGCTAGTAAAGATTGATAAGGTTATTAAAGGTTGCAAACTAGAAATCGAGGGTCATGTCTTTGACATTGATTTGATACCTTTTGGGCATGGGAGTTTTGATGTGATTATAGGTATGGACTGGTTGGCTAATTATAAGGCTAAAATAATTTGTCATGAGAAGGTAATAAGGATACCACTACAAGATGGCAAGGTGCTTAGAGTATTAGGAGAGAAACCGAAAGAGAAAGCGAGACTCTTGATGAGTGCTAAGGCTAATGAAAAGAAACAAGAAGAGATAGTTGTGGTTAGAGATTTTCCTGAGGTATTCCCGGATGACCTATCTAGATTACCGCCTATTCAGGAAATTGAGTTTCGAATTGAGTTAATCCCTGAAGCAACGCCGGTAGTAAAGTCTCCCTATCGTTTAGCACTTTCTGAATTGGAAGAGTTGTCGGGACAACTCAAGGAACTCCAAGATAAAGGTTTCATTCGACCAAGTTCGTCGCCTTAGGGAGCGCCGATATTGTTCATTAAGAAAAAGGATGGTTCTTTTAGAATGTGTATTGACTATAAAGAATTGAGCAAGTTTACCATTA
>BQNB010068744.1:19246-33741 GCA_026074375.1 Tanacetum coccineum
CACACACTCACATACAAAATAATAAACATTAAAAAAAGGCCCACTTCTTTTTCATGCTCACGCTAGGTGAGCAAGTCACCACTATGGCTCTCGATATCAACACCTCACTCGTGAATGTGTTTGTGTGTTTTGGTTGTGGCCCGTGACCTGGCCTGCTCACGGATGGGTCTCACGCCCACTCCCACAAGTCTCAGTTAGTAGCAATGACCAAAAATGAGTGAAGACATATTATTGTGAGTTTGTGACCAATGGTATTATTAGAAACAAAACTTTTAGTCGTCACTATAAAGTGGGTTACAAAAGATGTAGTAAAAAAACATGCTACAATCTTATTCGATAGATATTTTGCAGCATAAACGTGTTTAATAAATAAAAAAAGCACATTTGTGGAATTTTCTTAACAATTTACCATATTGGCAAATCACCAACTGCTCTGACTTTTTTGAGGAGACGTCTTTGATTTATTGGTTTAATTGTCACAAAGTGGACACCGAGTTGGAAAACCATTAATCCATTTCTATTATAAAAATAATACTATGATAACCTGGTTTTGTATTAAAAAAATGTTCATGCATGATTTGCTATAAAAAGATTGCTAATCAAACCATGTCTAACACAAAAGAGTGTGTGGATATGGGAACCATTAGATTGTGGAGGCATTGGCCTCAACTTGTGTATGCTCTTGCTTTCTTCTTGTTAGCGACCATTGTCCTCGCGGATAAACCTCATGGTTATAATTCTCCAAAGCCTAATGGGAGGAAATCGCCACCAACAATCTACAAGTCTCCACCACTTCCGTCACGATTTCCACCACATCTTCCACCACATCCTTACGTGTACAAATCACCACCTCCGCCAACACCATCACCTCCATTCGTTTACAAGTCTCCTCCCGCACCATCTCACACGCCCCACCATCCATATTACCATATATCACAACATGATCAACTGTCGAAGCCTAAAGCGTCAACAGCCTACTACTACAAGTCTCCTCCACCACCAAAGCGTTATTAAACCATAAACTTCCTCAGCAAAGTAAAATGATAAAAGGTTGACTTGTTACATCATCTTAAAGTTGACTCCTAATAAAGTTTACTAGTTTATGTATGTCATACTTAATCAAGTGTATATATTCATAAGTTAAAATTTGGTCTGAACATGCAATGACCTTCACTTATTTTTGTTTTACAAATCATTTGTGTTATTGTTTCTTTATATTAATGAAAACATGCAATCCACAAGACACAAGTAATCATCAGTTGCTATCAATGTTAATAGTATTTCCCTTTCTTTGCTCAGAAAAGGCAAGCAAGTTATTTTGGAGTTTGATTTTTATGATTCCATATCAATATGATCACTTTTTTTTTCTTTTCTTTTTTTTTGCCTAAGAGTAAACAGATATCATAACATTACATACCAATCAATCAACTCTTAAGCCAAACTATAACATCTTTCCAATTTTATAAGGAGTTTATGATGTAAGTGGTTGTCTACTTGCTAAACACTGAGCTTAATTAATTGAGTCCGGAGTGGATTCATCTTTACAAACAAAGAAACAACAAAGAAGTTTGTTTTGTATGAATATTTAATGGCATCTTTTATTGTATAAAAACAAAGAAAAAGAATACGAAAAGATATATGTGACACAAAATGAGTTTCGCCGAACAGCAATGCAAACCGGGCCAATTAAGAGCAGCTCAAATGTTTAGACCTTTTCTTGTCAAGCTTTTTAGCAAGTGTGACTAAAACCTGAAATTAACACCTTTTATCCGTTTGGTCTAAATAGCGCGGGTAAAAAGAA
The DNA here is from genome assembly GCA_026074375.1 of Tanacetum coccineum. Classification (NCBI taxonomy): domain Eukaryota; kingdom Viridiplantae; phylum Streptophyta; class Magnoliopsida; order Asterales; family Asteraceae; genus Tanacetum; species Tanacetum coccineum. The sequence continues at coordinate 21,048 of BQNB010068744.1, forward strand.
GAATGTTTACTGCTATTTCTAAAAGTGTCTCTACAAGAATGGTATAACAGCGACTCATATAATCTTGTGGACTTATTTCTTGTAGTAAAACGTATTGTTGTTTTTATTTTACATTTTTTTAATTTCCCTGTCTTTACAAGCAGTTATCTTGTTAGAATGTAAAGCATCAAATACAATCGATTGGCCATCTCTTATGTGTCGTGTATGTGACCGACGTTGGATCGAAAAAGCTAATTTGAATCAAAATATACCAGAATGTAAAGTTTTATAAATCTGAATATGTCATCATGTTTGAATGTTTACAATCGTTGCATATTTATACAGAATGAAAAGGTACGATCAAGAGTCGTGACCCTTGGTAAAATAACTGTAAAACAGTTATAACCGTTTTGTAACTGCCATTTGTAACTGTCTTTGTCTTTGACAGCGGGTTGGGATTACCCGGTTACTTGGGTTTCGGCCCAATATTCTCCCCCCTAATCACAAACGTTGTGACGTAGGTCTTTTAATCCGATGAGTTGTCTCATGGTTAAGAATTTGATCTTCGGGAGTGCTTTTGTAAGTATGTCCGCTTTCTGGTATTCTCCATTTATGAATTCGACTTGTATGTCTTCTCTTTCAACGCATTCTCTAATGAAGTGGTACTTCGTGTCAATGTGTTTGCTCCTTCCATGAAATACTGGGTTCTTCATTAGTGCTATAGCAGACTTGTTGTCAATTGTATTGTAACTTTCTCTTCTTGAGAATGTGTAAGCTTGCGCTTCAGAGTCTCTCAACCATAATGCTGTGTGCTAGCTCGTAAGTTTGCACGTCATGAATTTTGATTCGCATGATGATAGTGCTACAGTGGCTTGTTTTTGTGTACTCCAGCTGATTGGTGATTCACCATAATAGAATATTATGCCGGTTAGTTTTCTCTTTCCTTCTATGAAGTGTTGACTCCCGTAGCTACTGTCGTTGGTAATCCATGTAATCTTGTTTTCCTCTGTTATAGCTTGTAGAGGTGATTTCCATAATCCTTGTTCCTTTAACATACGTAGTTAATTGTCTTATATCTTTCATATGTAGGTTATCTCTTGTTCTTGCATAAAACGACTAAGTAACCTACAGAATAACTTCTATCTGGTCATGTGTAACGCAAATATCTTAATCATCCAATTAAGCTTCGATATTACGAGAATTGATATTAATTCCTTAAGCAGTAATCTTCGTTAGCTCTTGTTCCTGATCCATGGTATCAATGTCTCTTATCAGTCTAACATTCCAGCTTCCTTTAGGATTTTGCTCGCGTATGCGGATTGCTTTATTGAGATGTCACCATTACTTTGTGTGACTTCTATTCCTAGATAGTAGGCTAACAATCCTAGATCACTCATTTTGAATTTTTCTTCCATTTGAGGTTTGAATTTGTCGATCTCCTTTTTAGGTGTGCCGGTGATGATTAGATCATCTACATAACTCGTAATAAGTAGTGGTGAGTCTTTTGGAATGTCTTAGTGTATATAGCTGCTCTAGTGCACATTTCTGAAATCTAATACTTCATAGTGATGTCTAACTTTATTGTAATTCATGCACGTGGTTCTTTTTCTATAGTCCCATATTAGAGCTTTTATAAGCTCTATAACTTTTTCCCATTGTCTTGCTCTTTACAAATCCCCTTCGGGTTGTGTGACGTAACACTTCTTCTTTTTTAATCTCCATTAGAAAAGCAAGATTTTACGTCAGGGTGATGTACTTCCCATTTATGGTTTGCAACTATGGCGAGTAATATTCGGATTGTATTCCATCCTTGCTAACAGGTGGCGAAACACTTCTTCAAAGTCTATGCCATGGCTGTTGTATGTAGCCTTTGCTACTAAACAATCTGTAATGCTTGATTATATTTCCATTAGCATCTTTCTATTCATAAATACCCATTTTAAGCCCTATAGCATTATGTCCTTTGGTAGAGTGGTTAACCTCCCCTATGTACCATAATATGAAAAAATAGCTAACATGTATTGTTCTATGATTGGGAGTCCTAACTCGACCGTCATTGCTTTCAATCCATTTTTGATACGCGTTGAATGCTTCCCTTGTAGTTCTGGGTTCATCTCGGTTTAATAATAATTCCTCTGTGTTCTCGTATAAGTCATTTATGTTCTAAAAACCTCTCAAACACGGCGTTGATCAAAGTGGATGGTGAATTTTATGACTTGAGTTGAATCATTAATTAACTTTGATAGATGATTGTGTTGAGTGTTGGTATAACTTGGGAATTTACTGTGGTGAAACTCTTGTTGATGGGCGTTGAGATGTTTTGAATAATGTGAGGCGATATCCTCCTTTGTGGGTGATACATAGTCACAACATCATTGTTAGGAAATATCATGGTTCCTTCTTCTTCGATTTGTTTGTAATCCATGATATGATGTTCATTTGTTGGCTTCAAGATCTCCTATTCTGAAGGTCAGTCCATGTCAGGGTTCGTCGTTAATGATTCACTCCATGTAACTTTCCAATCCCATGTTTTCAATTCTCTCCTTAAACGTTCACATCTCTAACTAACACATCCTTTTGTTGTGGATCAAATAATCGATAAGCTTTTTGATCCATATTTGTTTTCCTAAGATACCATTTTAGTGCTTCTAATATCTAACTTTTGTCAGATGTTGTGATGGTACATTTGCATAGCTATGCCAGCCGAAAAACCTCTTAATTTTCTAATTTTGGCTTTCTTTGTTTAATTGCTTCATATGGAGTGATGTCTTCTAGTGCTTTTGTAGGAACACTATTTAAGATGTATATGCAGTGGCCTAACAGCTATAGCCCAAAAAATTTTGTGGATTTTCGCCTCATTGCCTTCATCATACATCATTTGGACATGATTTCCTATTTTTGTTCGACTACTACATTTTTTGTGGCAGTAAGGGCAGTAATTACGTGCTATGCCGTTTCCTTACAGTATTGCGTGAATTCACTAATTATGAATGTGAATTCTCTCCTCATCAGTTTCCTCAAACACTTTCAATGTTGAGTTCTTAATTCGTTTCTTTCTGACTTCTTATATCCTGAAAGTAATCAAGGCTTGATCTTTCGTAGTTAAGAAGTATACCCACATATATCTTGAGTAATTCGTCTACTAACAAGAATATGTATTTCTTCCAGATGGGTGTTGGTTGGTGTGATTGATCCACATAAATCTCCTTATACAAAAGTCAAGAGGTGAGGAATCTAGCATTGCTTATTTTTTAGGAAATGGCGCTTCTAAATGTTATTCTCCAATTAAACAACCACACATACTTGTGTTTGTATGTTAATGGCAGGTATTCCGTGAACTAAATCTCTTTGAGCCATTGATTTTAGTGACTCAAAGTATAAGGTGTCTCCTAGTCTTGCGTCCAAAACCATGTGACTTGCCTTTAAGTTTGCAGTAAGACAGACAGGTGTACCTAACCGTCATATTTTGCTTAATATAGTCTTTCTCTGGCGTATGTAACGTTCATGAAGATTTTGTTATCCATGTCATAGAAGGTTCCCGTAATTCGTACGTCTTTCTCATTACTACTTTACAACCAATTTCAGTGAATTGTCCAAGCTCCGAATAATAATTGCTTTTTAAAGTCAGGTAATGTATTATAACCGTGTGATATGATCTTTGCTTCTCATCATCTCACATTCTATTAGAATTGAACTTATTCCTGTTGGATCTCTAAGTATGAAAACCAACTCTGATCTATACTTTTTTTCCATAACCATTTCATCTAATTCGTTGAAGTGTTCTCCACTCAAGTCCCATGATGTGATTATTACTCCGTTGTCTAAAGCTACCATAGACTGTACCATATTTTCTCTTTAATATTCTACATCTTTTTTCATGTAAAGCAGACCATTTTGTTCTTCATCTCTAAATATTGTCATTAGTCAGGTTGGATCTAAATCTTCTTCACGAAGGTTTAGAATTGCACGTTTGGTTTTGTCCTTTGAGACATTTAGGTGCAATGTGCCCTATCTTCTTGCATTTGTAGCATTGTAATTTGCTAGTATCATAGCTTGATTTCTTAAGTTACTCTCTAGAATTCTTATGAGAGGTTTCCCTTTTCCCCATCTTTCTCTCTACCCCTTAAAATTCTCAACGTTTTTCTATTCCTCTTCCTTGTGAGAAACTTATTTTTCCACGTCCACACCTCTAAAATACTTTCCTTTATTCTCATGTCGAGTGAACATCAATTTCTCTTGATTGTCCACTTGTTTGCCTCTCTTATACTTAATTCTTTCTTCATAAGTCTTAAGTCTTCCAATTACTTCTTCTAAAGTCATTTCATCTAGATCCGAGTATTGCTCTATTAACGCAACTATTTGCATATACTAACGGGTACAAGCATTAATAGTTTACGTACTAATGTTTCATCTTCCATTGTATGCCCTAAGACTGGCTGTTTGTTACTATGGATGTTATTTTGCGTTGAAGGTGTCCGATTTGTCCTCGCTTCCTTCATGGTAACATCTCAAATTCGATTTGAGTGTTTGCAAACCATGCTTTTTGACTCTTTCTTCTCTTATGTGTCTAGTTTTTAAAAGCATCCCATATGGTTTTCCGCGTTTTTTGTTTTGTGATTTTGAAGCAATGTTCTTCAGGTAAGGCTTGGTAGTGGAATGCGATAGCAGTTTTTGTACTTTTTTGTTGTTCGCTTGTGATTTTTTATTTGGTCTATCATTTCCCAAACCATTTGCATTCGAAATGAATTTGCATTCGAATTGGCCCACATAAGAGTAATTCGAGTTTTAAACATTTGGCATTGGAATTGGGGTGTACTAGTAGTACTTACTTCCTTTTTCGAAGTATCTCCACTTTCTTTCGTCATATCTCTAGGATATTAAATAAAATCTCCAAAATAAAATACTTAACACTAAGTGTGTCGGATTTTGTGGTGAGTACTCTGGTTTTGTGCCTTACAGGCTATCAATCTTAACGGGGACTAGTTTTTCTTCCGAAAACTATCCTTGGGGATTTTATATTCTAAAACGAATAACCTAAGGTTAATTACCTCCTTTAAGAATTATATTCTTCTCGAATATAGTGAAGTAGTGTAATTACTAAGTTACTACTTTTCTATCTATGGTTTTAGGAAAATACTACTTAAAATTAGGGGGTAACTTTTATAAAATCCTCTAAAACTAAAAGTCTATATAACTAAATCTGATTAATAGAAAGAAATGAAAGTGGAAGGTGGGTGAAGATTTTTTTTTTGTAAAACCTTGTTAGGTTATTATTCCCGGTGCCACTTTCTCCTTTAGTTTTAGTCCGCCCCTTTTTTTGTTGTGGAGTCGTCTCCCTTTTAGTTCGTCTCCAATCCTTGGGAGTCTGATGTTAAAACTTATTCTCTTGTCTTTTGGTGAGTTCTTTGTCCGCCGATAGAGATGGCGAGTTTAGTCCATCTTTTTCTTCTTGTGTTCGTATAAACCACAGATTCCCAAATTTAAATGTGCGAAAAATTAAGGTTTCGCTACGTTTGTGGATCTGGTAAAACCGCCGCCAAATTAGGGTTTTCTCTTTGGAGAACCTAAATCGGTGATGATTCTATTGAGGGTTTCGAATATTGAATCTTCAAAAAAGGTGTGTTTGTTCCTCTTTTGATGATTTTAAATTTTCTGTCCCTTTTTGTGATGACTTCGCGTTATCCAGATTATGTGGTTCTTTTTGTTTTCGAATCTATGATAAGAATAAAAACTGTGCCCAGTGCCTACACCCTTAATTTGATTTCGGTTTTGCTATTTTTTCGGTTTATTGTGTTCTTGACACAGATTTGCAAATGGGTGAAACCCTTTTGTTTACAGTGAATGTTCACTTGGCGGCAATCGTTGGATTCGCCCGATACAAGCACAAGATGATTCTTGATTGTGTTTGTATGATTTGCAAAACGTTTTTTTTTTCGAAAAATTGGTGCGGTTGTTTTCTTTGATTCGAAACGAACACAGTGAGATTAATCAACGGTATATGATGATTTGGTTTTAATACCAAAAGCTCTGATGCCAAATGTTGGATCGAAAAATCTAATTTGAATCAAAATATACCAGAATGTAAAGTTTTATAAATCTGAATCTGTCATCATGTTTGAATGTTTACAATCGTTGCATATTTATACAGAATGAAAAGGTACGATGAAGAGTCGTGACCCTTGGTAAAATAACTGTAGAACAGTTATAACCGTTTTGTAACCGCCATTTGTAACTGTCTTTGACAGCGGGTTGGGATTACCCGGTTACTTGGGTTTCGGCCCAATAACCGATTGACGGTGAGGTTTAAATTAACCAAAGATCATGTCTTTATGAACTGTTGTGTGGGGAAGAATGTGTGGTCCTTGATCTCAACATGGATCATATGGTGATATACCGGATTAGGATTTGCTTCGATCCTAAAACCCCTCACAAAGATACCCTTTGTGGTGAAATTGGATTGTTTATGCACTCATCATGGATGGAAAACATCATGTCTAATTGGACTTCTAATCCAGTTTTAGCTTGTACAAATTTGTTGTACTTAGTAATCTCTTGTTTCTAGCTCATGCCAACTCTTAATGAAAAACGTCGTTCAAAATGGTAAGACACTACACGGATTCAGTTCATCTTCATGGGTGGAGAGGATTCTTTTTTTCTTTAAAGGTAAATTTATTATAAGCCATCAATGGCAATATACAAAAATAAGCACAAAGTGATAAATCACCAACTTTGGCTCTAAACCATGGCAATGGACAAGTCCCATGCTCTAATACAATACAAGACAGTGAATCAACGATCATAGACAGCAAATACAGATTTATAATACCAAACAAGGAAAAAATTCAAAAAACTACTATCCTGCAATTCTATCTCAGCAGCATCAGCAAATCAGCAACCAATACATATTCATAGAGTCCCAAAACAGCCACAAAACATGGCAACAAACACGGGACTAAATCCAAGTGGTCTGCCTCGTTAAAAACCTTACCAAGAAAAACTCATTAGGAAAAAACTTGGTGAAGGAAAAAAGAGTGCAGAACACACAAGGATATTCAATCAGTGTAACCAACAAGCAAAAGAACCCGCGCGTTGCGGCGGGGCTAATTTTTTCCCGAATAATATTTTTTTTTTTCGTTTCCGGGGGTTTTTTTTTGGGCGATGCGTTATGGCGGGGCTAATTTTTAATATTTTCTTTTTTTTATGATTCGGGGAAAAAAAATTGCGTTGGGACGGGCTAATTTTTTCCAGAATATTTTCTTTTTTTGGGAAGGTTTTGTAAATTTTTTTACGGGAATTTTTGTGTAAAAAAATCGTAAATAGTTAAAAGGTGAGGGTCCGTTTTCTATTTTTTTTTTTTTTACTTTGGGCCAGATTTTAGGCTATTTTTGGGTTGTTTTTTTTTTGGCTAATTTTTTCCCGAATATTTCCTTTTTTTGTACGATTCAGGAAAAAAAAATTGCGTTGGGACGGGTTAATTTTTTCCCGAATATTTTCTTTTTTTGAGACGGTTCGATATCTTTTTTTGTGGGCCGATGAATGTAAAAAAGTTGTGAACAATAAAAACTTGACGTGTTTTTTTTGTTAATTTTTTTTGCGGATTTTATCATGTAAGAAAATCGTAAATAGTTAAAATGTGGTGACCGTTTTGTATTTTTTTTAATTTATTATAGAAAAAATTACATGTTTCGTCCATGTGGTATACCCAGAAATCATGTTTCGTCCCTATTCGATTTTAATTACACTGATGGTCCCTATTTTATCAAACTTGTTTCACTGATAGTCCCTATTCTAGAAAATAGGGACTATCCGTGTAACAAATTTCAAACAAATTAATTACACAGTTGGTCCCTATTTTTGAAAAATAGAGACCATCAGTGCAATTAGTTTGAAAATTAGGGACCATCGGTGTAATTAAAATCTAATAGGGACGAAACATGATTTCTAGGTAAAACCACAGGGATGAAACATGTAATTTTTTCTTTATTATAAGCCATCAATGGCAATATACAAAAATAAGCACAAAGTGATAAATCACCAACTTTGGCTCTAAACCATGGCAATGGACAAGTCCCATGCTCTAATACAATACAAGACAGTGAATCAACGATCATAGACAGCAAATACAGATTTATAATACCAAACAAGGAAAAAAGTCAAAAAACTACTATCCTGCAATTCTATCTCAGCAGCATCAGCAAATCAGCAACCAATACATATTCATAGAGTCCCAAAACAGCCACAAAACATGGCAACAAACACGGGACTAAATCCAAGTGGTCTGCCTCATTAAAAACCTTACCAAGAAAAACTCATTAGGAAAAAACTTGGTGAAGGAAAGAGTGCAGAACACACAAGGATATTCAATCAATGTAACCAATTACAGTTACTTAAAAACTAGTGGTGCATAATATCAAATCAGTCTACTTTTCATGACACTCAACAAGACTGCTTGAAAGAATGAATCCAAAATGGTCAGTGCACCACAGAATAGGGAACAAAAGAGGCATAAGACTAGATTTCCTTAACTAAAGTACATAACCCATGAAGTAGGCACATCTTTCAGCTTTCACTAGATGGGGATCTGAAAATGACTCAAGATAAGGCATCATCTCAATGCTTATTGCCATCTATTCTAAACCTCAATAAACCAGATAAAATGACCATTTTAGCAGCATAATCATTCTCACCATTTTTTCATTGAAAGACTCCGAAACCTCCACTTATCATCGTATCATATTCTTTTATACTGAGCAAACTATGCAGCATACCACAGATGAACCATGTATATCACCTCAGAACACTAAACTACCTTATGAAGGGTACTAATGTCAATCATTTGAGAAACCAAACACACAAAAAGGTTGTCCGGCTGTCCCATCTTTCATGACACACCAATTTATGGAAGGATCCCAAAAGTGTAATGTTGTCACCCTAAATGTATCAGCCATCTGTTTTAAACCAGAATCCAAACACCCCTTATGCATGTTATTTACCACTTTTTAATAGTAAATCTGTTCACAAGCCCTCAAAATTGCTGTCAATTCTTCCATATCAGCAAACCAAAACACTCAAACAGTGTTTTCTTTTAATCTGAATAGACTGACTGCAGAACTTTCAGAACTACTACCCAAAAACCACACGACAGGAAACTACCTTGCGATAACTACTAATAGTCTAATACCAATCCAAATGAGAATTCAAAGAATCAAAGAGGTAGTCTCATCTTTCAAGACACACCAGTTAATGTTTGAACTTCAAAATAGACAACACATTCATCATTAAAGTACTAGCCATCTGTTCTAACTCCAAATACCAAACACCCCATTTGAAAATCATTTCATCTGCCATTGAATTTCCCATAAATTTGACACTTCCACTACTGCTTTAGACTTTTTCACGGTCAGACTTTAAGTCTATTTCTTATTGAATCAATAATATCCTTACAAACTACAAACACATTCCCATTTCCTTTCATTCATTTGAAACAACTTCATATTTATTTCATTTCATACCTGGTATACCACATCTGCAATGCAGAGGATTCTTAAGCACATGCGTTTGGGTTCATATTTGTATCGTTGCTTTGGAGGGGTAATCATTGCTGCTGTTGTCTTTTTGACTATAAAGAAATGCTAGGTGCTTTACTGCAGACTAGTTTAACCTCCGTGATGAAGATTGTGGGCGAGTTTCAGGCTACTATAGAATAAGTTTAATGCATAAACAAAAGTCATAAAATAACCAAATTCTTAACAATATGATGACCTGGAAAGCTAAAATTACAATAATTATAATTGCACCCAAAAAAAATGTCGATATTTTATAAAAACAGACAAAATCATCAAGATCTTTCAAACTTCAAAGTATTGTCAAAGGGTTTAAGCTGAAGTATGATAAAAGGTCATTTACATAGAACAAGCATGTTCCCCTTTTTATCAGCAAAGCAAATTTTCACTTCAATATATCCATCCAGAAGTTGAAGATAAGTATGGTTAAAAGGTCATATGCATATATGATTACATATCCACGTCCGTTGATTCAAAAGAGACGCATAATTTCTAGACTTCCACATACCCAACAGAGTGGTTTCGATGGGTACATAGGCCCTGGGAAGTGCTAACAGATAACTTAGCAGACGAGTTTTCGACCCCTTAAAGTTTCATACTTTCTTTCATACGGAAAAAAATAATACCCCACCACTAATGAGCCTGATCCCAAACCTCATTAGTAAAAGGGCACAAGAATAGTATTGGATTTTCAGATTCAACAACACCATAACAGATGGGACATAACTGCGAATTCAGGTCGATATCACGCTTATCTATGTGTTTCCTCAGACAGAGCCGGTCATACATATAAAATATGTAATTTACATGATAATACCTTATTGCAGTGTGTTGTATCACCTGTGGGCAATCGGAAGTGACTATCTACAAGCAATGGGTTGGGCTAAGCTGAGAGTTTAACATTCCCAAAAGAAACCCAAGCAATCGTCTTTTCATCCAAACCACCTCTCTGCAAGCATATCCAACGAATGCCTCAAAAATCTATATAACATCAGCAAGAACACAGAATATATTACCAAGCAACTAAACGGGGACCTTCATAAGGTAAGTCTACCGCCATATGAAAGAGTATTGGTCTTCCAAAAAGAGAGTTTAGAACAACTTATGGTCATATGGTTGAGCCTTTGTGACAGGTTTCAAGCATTAACACAGCAAATTCACACAACTAGTGCTTAAACTATGGACCGACTCAAACAATTAGTGCAGATCCTATATACATCCACATTACTCACTGTGACCTTGGTAAACTATGCTATGCCTACGCAACATGAGAATCCTTATTTAATCCTTCCAACTTTTCACAAATTCCTCAGAAAAAATTTCACTCGCATATAGACTTTTATTCCATTCGTCTCATTTCATAACTACAAAGTCTACAATAACAGTCTAAACTTAAACAGCTGGTTTCATTTCATAAAAAACAAAAGGCTCACCATTTTATATCTTGCTTAGCTGCTCATACAGATTTGTCAAGTTTCTATAGCAGCTTATCTTATGATAATATAAAAACATACACTTCCCACTAAGGGTGTGTTGGCTTATCAGTTTGAAGCAAAATCAGTAAACGATAACAAATTTCAAATAGCATTCAAAAGCATTTACCCAGATCTAAGCATTTCACATCACAATAAGATCTAAAACAACAAATTCTATTAAAAAATGCACAATAACAAATTTTAATTGGCAATCCCAAAAAACTTGTAACTTTCAGTAACCTAATTAATCATCATTCTTATATGATGATGAAAATCAGTGAGTATGTTCAATCTTAAAAATAAACATTACCCAACAATCAATAATTAAGAACAGAAACCACTAAACATCACAAAATAAATCAGCCACTTTTTAAGATCTAAAATACCAAATTGCATTAACATGGACTGATTAAACAACATTTCTTCACATAACAACTGAAAGTAAACGCCATAAAACATAACTAGTCTTTTAGAAACACAACGAGTTCACAAAACATAAACCCGAAGAATAACAACATATCTAAGCCCTCTCTCCCCTAATCCTCCTAGCCAATTGCATGTCCTTGGGCATAATGGTAACTCTCTTAGCATGAATGGCACACAAGTTGGTATCCTCAAACAGTCCCACCAAATACGCCTCACTCGCCTCCTGCAACGCGGCCACAGCCGAACTCTGAAACCTCAAATCAGTCTTGAAATCCTGAGCAATTTCCCTGACTAGGCGTTGGAATGGGAGCTTCCTGATGAGCAATTCAGTACTCTTTTGGTACTTCCTGATCTCACGCAATGCGACGGTTCCTGGCCTGAACCTGTGGGGCTTCTTCACTCCTCCTGTTGCTGGTGCCGACTTTCGAGCAGCTTTTGTTGCGAGCTGCTTGCGTGGGGCTTTGCCTCCGGTGGATTTGCGGGCTGTTTGTTTGGTACGAGCCATTGCTGATTGATTGATTGGATTGAAGATTTTATAAAATTTGGAGCGTTTGTTGATTGTGTGATTTGGGATGGTGAATGAGTGGGTGTTTTTAAAGGGGTGTTGGCGGGAGGATGTGAAATATTTGGCTGGGTTGTGTTTCTTTGGAGTCAGCTGGACCGTTGGATTGAAATGGGTGGTTGAGATTTGTAGAAGGGGAATTGTGCGGATTGTGATCCGTGTGAGGTGCTTTCCACTAGTTACATCATTCCACGTGTATCTATCTTATTATTGAAACTGTGTTAGTGTTACTCTTTTTTTTATTTAAATTAAGGGTACAAGAACAAACACATTTTTTAGACAATGTGACAAGTGAAATTTTTTGACAAATTGATCTATATATTCAAGATTTTAAATTTAAAGGTTACAAAATAAACATGTTTGAGTATTTTTGGTACACATACGAAAATGTGTCATAATTAATATGGTTGAAAGTACAGAATGACTAAGGTCGTCAAATTTAAATGTATGTGGTTTTATCATAGTTTACCTTATCTTATGTGTACGCATCTTCATACCACATACAAAACAAGTCGTCTATGCCTATTGATATTATACTTTGCAAGAGAATGATCAAGAAGCCATACATCCAAACCATAACGCAACGATTTGATTATTATTCACTTGTACCACAACTCCTTGCGTGCACAAAGCATACATGAACTAATTATTTTTTTGAACGGCATTTAAATTTTTTTATTAAAAAATGC
>BQNB010068745.1:2251-33741 GCA_026074375.1 Tanacetum coccineum
AACAGCTAGCACACCGATGGAAACCCATAAGCCTTTGCTTAAAGATGTAGATGGTGAAGATGTAGATGAACACTTGTATAGATCCATGATTAGATCATTGATGTATCTAACTTCTTCAAGGCCTGATATTATGTTTGTAGTTTGTGCTTGTGCAAGATTCCAAGTCAATCCTAAAAATTCACATCTTCATGCTGTGAAAAGAATTTTTAGATATCTTAAAGGTCAACCTAAATTGGGCCTTTGGTATCTAAAAGATTCACCTTTTGATTTGGTAGCATATACTGACAGTGACTATGCAGGAGCAAGCTTAGATAGGAAGTCCACAACTAGAGGTTGTCAATTCCTAGGGTGTAGATTGATTTCATGGCAATGCAAGAAGCAGACTGTGGTTGCTAATTCCACAACTAAAGTTGAGTATATAGCTGCTTCCAATTGTTGTGGACAAGTGCTTTGGATCCAAAATCAATTGTTGGATTATGGATATAATTTTATGCAGACCAAAATTCATATTGATAATGAGAGTACTATCTGCATAGGGAAGAACCCTGTTTTTCACTCAAAGACAAAGCACATTGAGATTAGGCATCACTTTATCAGAGATTCCAATGAGAAGAAACTTATTCAGATGATAAAGATTCACACAGATCAGAATGTTGCAGATTTGCTCACAAAAGCATTTGATGTTAGCAGATTTCAATATCTGATTGCAAGTATTAGAATACTTAACCTCTGAAGTATTGATTAAGAGGAGGTTAATTGTATTAATATGCAGCGGATTATACACAAATGATGATTGCAATGGAGTGGAAAAGCTGCTATGGATAGAATTTAAGTTAGTACTGGTAAGTTTAACTTAATGCTGTTAAGTATGATTAGTGCTGCTAATTATACTTAATACTGCTATGTTAATACTGTTAGTTATACTTACTACTGATTGTTATAATTAATATTGTGAGTATTGAGAGAAATTTGTGAGTATAAAAACAGAAAGAGGGCTGTGTGATATAAAAACAGATAGAGTGAATTGGTGAGAAAAAGAATTGAGAGATATAGTGAGAATAAAAACAGAAAGAGAGCTTGTGAGAATCAAAATTGATGATGGAAATGCTTTTTGGAACGAAATTGGAGTTAATGTTGGTGATCCAAAGTTAATGCTGCTAGGCATACACTTACTACTGCCAGTGTTAGTTAATGCTGAAAAAGAATTAAAGATATATGATAATAAAAACAAAAAGAGAGTGTTTGTGAGAAGCAAAATTGATGATGGAAATACATTTTTGGGAACGAAATTAAGTTAATGTTGTTTTGTATCAAAGTAATGCAGCTAGGCATAACACTTACTACTGCCAGTGTATATGTTAATTGCGATAATAAGCATAAACCTTAACTACTGGCTAGATTAAGTTAATGCTGCCAGACAAAACTTCTACTGCTATGGGCTACTCTTGGGTCAAGTTAATGTTGTTAGGCTTAACGTAGTAACTGCTAGTTCAAGTAATATACTGTGTTGAAGGGTGATGTTCATAAATACTTCTATTGAGGGTTTCATGTCAAACATTAGATTCGATTTCAATCTTTGTTTTATCCCGTCTAATCATAAAACCTACTTCAATTTCGTTTTAATCATCAAAACCTAACTTCAATGGCTGCCCTACAGTTCGATGTTCACACAACATGTCGAAGATCAACCCACTAAAAAAAGTGATGGATTTGAGCAAATTCTGGATTTATTGAAACGCACATCCTAAATCAAATATGCGTTAAAACTGGTTAATCTCACACAAATAACAGCATGTAATTGAGCAATTCTGGGTTACTTACAAAGGTAAAAAACAATTATAAAGAAGAGCAGATACCACCCAGTGGATCAAAGAAGGTGTGCTCATCACTGAACCACAGATACACATACAGAAAAGTGATCTTCAATTAGGAAGATGCTGAAGGTAACTAAATGTCTACTTCCAAATGCTACAATTTTTGAACAGCTAACACTCATGGGTTATGAAAATCTTACACAAAAGCTTACATTCTTTAAAGCTTTCTTTTCACCTCAATGAAAATTTCTTATCTATACAATTCCGTAATACCTTAGTGCTAAGACTACTGCTTGGAACGAATTTAGTAGCACTATGCCCTCTGTTGTCATCTGTTTTGCCATAAACCAAAAAATTAACTTTTCCAAGTACATTTTTGATAATATGGTAAAGAACTTGGAGGGTGGGGTTAAATTTCTAATGTATCTAAGGTTTGTGCAAGTGTTCACGGAAAAACAAGTTGAAAGAATGTCCAAACATAAAGAGATTTATGTTACACCTTTTTACACTACGAAGGTCTTTGCTAATATAAAGAGGCAGGGAAAAGATTTTCTGGTAGGGACACACCTTTATTTCCAACCATGATTGTTCAAGCACAAGAATAAGTAGGTGAAGGTTCAGAGATACCAATTGGTTCCCATCATACACCCACTACTACTCAACCATCAACATCTAAACCTCAGAAGAAACAGTCTAGAAGGAAATCAAAAAAGACATACTGAGGAGATCCTGAGAACCTTAGTGTGGTCCTACAGAACCTGTAACTGATGATACTAAAAATGTGGCAAGTGTACCTACACATTCTAATGATCCACTGTTCAGTGGTGAGGATAGACTAAAACTAAATAAATTGATGGAACTTTGTACCAGCTTATCACAATGAGTTCTTGACTTGAAGAAATAAAGACCTCTCAAGCTGTAGAGATTACTGAATTGAAGGAGAAGGTTAAGAGGTTGGAAAAGAAAGGAGGGTCAAGAACTCACAGGCTCAAAAGGTTTATTTTTTAATTTAACAAAGGGTTTTTGTGGTAGATGCAAGAGTGGTTTCCTCTCCTCTAAAGATGAAGGTTTGGGAGATCAGGAGGATGCATCCAAATAAGGGAGGAAAATAGCTGATATTGATGCTGATGAAGAGGTTACTTTCATTGATGAGACTCAGGGGAGGAATGATGAAGAAATGTTTGATACATGTATTCTTGATGGTGAAGAAGTGTTTACAGAACAGGATGTGGTTGAGAAGGAAGTTAGTACTGCTGAAGTTGCTATTGACAGTACTACTATAACAACTACAACAACTGTTGATGAGTTAACTCTGGCTCAGACCTTAATAGAAATCAAAGCAGCTAAACCCAAGGCTGTTACAACTGCTGCTACAACAACTACAACTGCTGTTACAAGACCCAAGGCTAGAGGGGTTATAGTTCAAGAACCAAGTGAATTTACAACAACAACATCACCTTCACAACCATCACAACTTCCACAGGCTAAAGACAAAGGCAAGGAAAAAATGGTTGAGCCTGAAAAACCTTTGAAGAAGAAAGATCAGATTATGTTTGATAAGGAGGTTGCTCAAAAACTTCAAGCTCAATTAGATGCTGAATTGGAAGAAGAAGAGAAGCTTGCAAGACAAAGAGAAGAAGATGCAAACATTGCTGAATGGGATAATGTTCAAGCTATGATGGATGCAGATTATGAGCTAGCTACAAGATTACAGGCAGAAGAGCAAGGAGAATTGACTATTAAAGAAAAGTCAAGATTGTTTATGGAGCTCATGAATAAAAGGAAGAAGCATTTTGCAAGACTTAGAGCAGAAGAGCAGAGAAGAAAACCACCAACTAAGGCTCAAAAGAGAAATACAATGTCTACTTATCTAAAAAACATGGCTGGATACAAGCACAATCAATT
Source organism: Tanacetum coccineum (assembly GCA_026074375.1). Lineage (NCBI taxonomy): Eukaryota > Viridiplantae > Streptophyta > Magnoliopsida > Asterales > Asteraceae > Tanacetum > Tanacetum coccineum. The sequence goes on from BQNB010068745.1 coordinate 5,971, forward strand.
AAAGACCAAAAGCTTTGAGGATATTCAGATGTTATTTGACAAAGAAATGAAAAGAGTAAACACATTTGTAGACATGGATACAGAGTTGGTGAAAGGCAGTGAGACAAGAACAGAAGGAAGTTCTAAAAGAGCAGGAGAAGAACTTGAATCTGAAAATTTAAAGAAGCAGAAGTTAGATGAGAATGTAGAAGCTGAAGTAGATGATGAAGCAGAGATGAAAAAGCATATGGAGATAGTTCCTGATGATGAGGTAGCAATTGATGCTATACCTCTAGCCACTAAGCCTCCAATCATTGTTGACTGGAAAATCATCAAAGAAGGAAAGATGGGATACTTTCAAATCATAAGAGCTGATGGAAGTTCAAAGAGGTACTCATCAATGATTAAGATGCTTCAGAATATTGACAGAGAAGACTTGGAAACTCTCTGGAAGTTGGTTAAAGCTAAGCATGGGTTAACAAGGCCAGAGGAGGCATATGAAAGAGTGTTATGGGGTGATCTGAAAGTGATGTTTGAACCTGATGTAGAAAGTGAAGTATGGAGGAATCTACAAGGACACAAAGTGACAGTTTGGAAGCTATTTTCTTCAAGTGGAGTACATTTTGTGAGATTTCAGAATCTGCATATCTTTATGCTGGTAGAAAAGAGATATCCTCTCACACCTGCAACAATCACAGAAATGCTCAACAAGAAGCTTCAAGCTGACCATTGGAATGAAATGTGCTATCAACTTCTTAAGCTCATGACAAAACAACTCAAGAATCCTGGAAGTGTTTGAATGCATCCTCCTAGTGAAGATAAAGCTTTTAATCAAGAAACTTGAAGATTCAAAAGATGAACATCAAGTTTAGGGGAGGATTGTTGGGATTAAAAGACTTTTTGAAGCTGTTTGGAAGTTACTGCTGCTAAGGTTAGAGTTACTGCTGCTAAGCATAACTTAGTGTTGTTAGTGATATTAGTGAAAAATATGCTAAGTAGTTAGTACTGTTAGTTACTACTGCTAGTATATATTACTACTGCTAATGGAAGTTAAGACTGCTCAGAGACTTAGAAGAAATACTACTAAGTAGTTAATACTGCTAGTATAAAAGTTACTCCTGCTAAGCATAACTTAGTACTGCTGATAAAGAATGAAGAAAATATTCTAAGTAGTTACTACTGCTTGTACACAGTTAGTGCTGCTGGTATAAAAGTTAATGCTGCTGGTTACAACTGCTGAAAGATTACAACTGCTAGAAGAATTTCTACTGTCGGAAGGATAAAGACAAGAGAAAGGCAAGTATGAGATATTTTTGTAAAAGATACGTATAAGTTATTTGTTTAAAAGATCATGATAAAGACAAGAGAAAGGATAAAGATGAAGATTATTTATCAAGATTACTTACGGGATAAGTATGTTATATTTTTGTAAAAGTAACGTATAAGTTATTTCTTTAGATGATAATGATAATGTAGGATAAATTATTGTTAGCCTGTTAGGACTCATTGGTGTATGAAAGGAGGTCCTAGGGTATTGAGTTCTTTTGTACAAAAAATCGTATCATTCGTTATCTAGAAATGTGTTATTCGTAATCATGGTTTTGTAACCCTAACACTATTAGAGGGTTCATTTTCTATGGAGGCTGAAAGTTTAGTAAACTGGTTTTGTTATTTGTTTTTTACTGTTTCATTTATATTTTTCTTAAGTATCATTGACTGATTTCCACATAGCATTGTTATTCACAATCAATGTTTCTACCTTTCGGTTGTGTTAGATTTTCTTGGCATAACTATACTTATTACTAGGCTATGCGTTTATTGATCTATTTTATTGGGATCAACAAGTGGTATCAGAGCTTGTAAGAAGCTTTGAATAAGAAGAAACTTAACTACACACAAGATTTACTTTTTTCAAGTAAGCAATGGGACTCACAATTACTCAAACCATAAAGCTACCTATCTCCAGCCTGGTGAGTATGATCTCTAGAAGATGAAGATGGAGCAATACCTAGAGTGCATTGATTACACTCTATGAGAGATTGTAGAAAATGGTAATGCACCAATAGTAACAAAAACTATTGATGGTAAGGAGTTTGTTATCCATCCTACAAGTATTGAAGAGAAAGCACAAAGAAAGGCAGAATTAAAGGCAAGATGCACTTTGTTGATGGCCTTACCTAATGTTGCTCATTAATGTTCAACTCTTACAAGGATGTAAGACACAAATTCAGGAAAGTGAGAACAGTTTTGTAGGTAATGTTGCTACCAAAGATAAACTCAAAAAATCTTCTGAAACAGCAATATGAAACTTTGGCTGCATATAGATAGAAGTGATTGAGAAAACCTATGAAAGGCTTTAAAAGCTAATTAGTCAATGGAGTGCATGGGAAGTTATCTCTCATGAAGACATCAATCAGAAGTTCTTGAGAAGTTTATCACAAGAATGGACTATGCATACTATTGTGTGGAGGAACAAACCAGAGATTGAGACATTAAGTTTGGATGACCTCTTCAACAACCTTAAGGGCTTTGAATTCAAGCGGTCAAGGGACATCTAGCTTACACCACCAAACTCATAGACTGTAGACCTTTCTGTCCTTAGCAGCACTTACATGCAACTAGAGCAATTAATACTCCTCAGGGTGTTATTTATTCTAGCACTAAGGGTGTGTTGATAGCTTAACAACTGTTGAAAATTTAAGTGATAATGTGATTTATTCCTTCTTTGCTAGCCAACTAAGTATTCCACAACTTGATAATGAAGATCTACAACAAATCCATCCTGATGATATAAAAGAGATGGACTTGAGGTGGAACATTGCTATGCTGACTATGAGGGCAAGAAGATTCCTTAAGAATACTAGAAGGAAGCTGGACATGGACAACAAAGAAAGAATTGGGTTTGACAAGTCCAAGGTGGAGTGTTTCAACTGTCATAAAATGAGACACTTTGCAAGAGAGTGAGGGCACCAGGAATCAAGACAGAAGATAGGGTGCATACAAGAGGGTGTGTACCAGTTTGAGGAAATTCTTTAATTGCCTTAGTATTCTCAGTGTGATGGGAATTGGATATGATTGGTCTGACCCAAGCAGAAGAAGTCCTAACTCAAATTTTGCTCTCATGGCTTGTTCTCCAACAAGTTTAAGTCTTTAACAATCTCTAAGGTATATTAAGATCATTTGTTGTTCTTCTTTGTTTTGATGTGTATATTGAATTAATAGAATAACAAATTAAACTTTTAGTAAAAAATTTAAGAACAAGCTAGGATATGTGCTGGCTCTTATAAAACTGGTTTAGTTTCTATAGATGCTAGATCTGTAGTCTTAAGAATAAAAATGAGTCTGTGTATGTGGAGATATAAAAACTCTTTATAACGTGAAATATCTATTTAAGGAGATTTAGATATTAATAGAGATATAAAAGGTAGTTAGTGTTGGTTACAAAATGAAAAAGTTGGGTTCAATTACGGTATAAATTATTTGAAAATTCATCAAAAAGACCAACGTGAACTTCTAGACTGACAGATTTGGATAAGGTTAAAAAAGTGTAGGGGTATTAACACTGTCAACCTCCCTAAAATAGGAATTTTATGCCACCAAAATCTGATTTAGTTTATCCTAGTCTAGATGATTTTGTTGATGTAAATGAGTTTGTTAGTAAGTCTGTAGTTGAAAAGCCTAATGTTGAGACTAATGAACCTAAGACTGCTAAGAAAGAACATGGAGCCCCAACTATTGAGGATTGGGTGTCTAAAAGTGAGGAAGAAGATGTGCCTAAGGTTAAAACAGTTAAGATGTTTAATAAACATGTTTTGCTAAGATAAAACTTTGTTAAGTTATATGCAAAGTAAAATTCCTTGGAATCCATCAGTGATAAAAATGGCTAAACACACCTAGTCCTTTCCCCCCCCACCCCCCCCCCCTCTCCCATAGAGGAAACAGAGAAATTGGAACCAACAGATGTCTCAAAATTTAGGTAATGGTTTTTGAGTTGTTCACAAACCTTGTTATGTGGGTGGTAGTTTTGAACATTTGAGGAAAGATTGCAATAACTGGTACAATAATCAAAGGTTTGAAAAGCCAGTTTAGACCAAAGTTCAAAGGGTGAACAAATAGAATTTCTCTAAATAAACTCACCCTAGTACAAAAAGGAACATGGTTCCAAGAACAGTCTTAACTAGGTGTGGCCCAATTTCACTTAATGCTGCTAGACCAGTTAATACTGTTCAACCAAGAACAACAGTGAATAATGCAGGACCCATGAAAAATGTTATTAATAATGCATATTCCACTGCTAGAAGGCCTTTTAACAAAATAACAGCAGCTAATAACAGTAATTTTAATAAGAGGGTTAATATTGTTAATGATAAAAATGTTAATGCTGCTAGGCCAAATGCAGTAGTTAATACTGCTTGGCCAAAAGCAGTTCTTAGTGCTGTTAAGGGAAACAAGGGAAATGCTGTTAAGGCCTCAGCATGTTAGGTTTGGAGACCAAAACATAAAGTCTTAGACCATGTCTCCAGAAATAATAGTGCATCAATGTCCTTTAAAAGATTTGACTATGTTGATGCACAAGGCAGATCCAAGTTAGTAATGGCTTGGGTACCCAAAAGAAACTAATTTTCCTACCATTATGTGCAGGGCAGTCCACAGCAAGATTTAGAGGATAAAGGAGTGATTGACAGTGGATGCTCTAGGCACATGACATGAAACAGATCCCATCTTATAGATTATGAAGAAATTAATGGAGGATTTGTTGCCTTTAGAGGTAATTCCAAAGGAGGGAAAATTACTAGGGAAGGTAAAATAAGAACTGGTAAATTAGATTTTGAAGATGTGTACTTTGTAAAGGAACTAAAGTTTAACCTTTTCAGTGTCTTAAAAATGTGTGACAAGAAGAATAGTGTTCTTTTTACTAATACTGCATATGTTATCCTGTCTCCAGATTTTAAGTTAACTGATGAAAATCATGTATTGCTTAAAATTCCTAGAAAAGATAACATGTACAGTGTTGATTTTAAGAATGTTGTTCCTTAAGGAGGTCTCACTCGTCTCTTTGCAAAAGCCACACTAGATGAATCTAATCTTTGGCATAGGAGGCTTAGACATGTAAATTTCAAAACAATGAATAAACTAGTAAAGGGAAACCTTGTAAGAGGTTTACCGTCCAAAACTTTTTGAAATTAATCAAACTTGTGTTGCTTGTCAGAAGGGAAAGCAACACAGAGCTTCTTGTAAGTCTAAAACTGTCAGTTTAATCAGCCAACCATTACAAATGTTGCACATGGACTTATTTGGCCCAACATTTGTAAAGAGTTTAATGAAAAAAAGACGTACTGCCTAGTTGTCATAGATGACTTTAGTAGGTTTAGTTGGGTTTTCTTCTTAGCCACTAAGGATGAAACAAGTGAAATCCTTAAAACATTCATAACATGCATAGAAAATCTAATAGACCTTAGGGTGAAAGTGATTAGATGTGACAATAGGGCTGAATTCAAGAATAGGGTCATGAATCAGTTCTGTGAAATGAAGGGTAATTAAGAGGAAGTTAGTGTTGCTAGGACGTCGCACAACAAAATGGAGTAGAAGAAAGGACAAAAAAATAAAACAAACAAAAAATAAAAATAATACTAAAAGAGGCTCGCTAGGACTAAATGCTAGCTGATTCAAAATTGCCAACAACTTTCTAGGCTGAAGCAGTTAATACTGCTTGTTATGTCCAAAATAAGGTGTTAGTTATCAAGCCTCACAAACAAGACCCCTTATGAACTTTTTCTAGGTAAAAACCTGCTATTATAGCTTCATGAGACACATTTGGGTGTCCTGTTACAATCCTAAAATACCAATAATCACCTAGGTAATGTTTGAATGGAAAAGTGGCTGATGATAGGGTTCTTTAGTACGATACTCTACCAATAGAAAAGCATTCAAGTAAACAATAGTAGAACCTAGATAGTAAGAAGAGAACCCGCAGATGTTCAATTTAGTAAGATACACCTAATATTAATAGAAGTGGACAAATTGGATTTTTGACATAGATGCACTAAACAAATACTATGAACTATAAGCCAATTGTTATAGGGAATCAATCTAATAATAGTACAGGTACAAAAGCATGTGATAATGGAGGTAAAGCTAGAATGTAGAAATACCTGGAAAAGATTACATACTACTACCATTGTCCATTTAAGATCCACCATTCTCTTCTAGTTTAAAGGATTCTCCTGATACTAGATTCAAACCATTAGGGGAGGAGGAAAAGAAGGATGTTGAAGATCCAAGGAATGAAGATAGTGATGGTTCCAAGATATAGAAAAACCAAGAGTTAATCAATGAGTTAACAACACTAACACTAATAATACTCGTTAGACCAACTAATAATACTGCTGGCATAGAGGATGATGATGTTAATGAAAATATAGTCTATGGATGTGATGATGATCCAAATATGCATGAATTGGAAGAAATTGTCTATTCAGATAATAATGAAGATGTTGGTGCAAAGGCTAACATAAACAATTTAGATATACATATCCCTGTCAGTCCTATTCCAACTACCAGAATTCACAAGGATCCTCATACTTATACAAATCATTGGTGGGGGGTAGGACAATATTCAGCCCTCCAACCAGAAGTATGACAAAGAGTGTGACTGAACAACTATTAGTTCAGTGCATCATAAGAGGACAATCATAAAGAGACTTTTAGAATTGTCTGTTCGCTGATGTTTCTTATCATAAAGAAGAGCCCAAGAAGTAATTTCAAGCATTAAAAGATCCAAGCTGGATAGAAATATGCATGAGGAGCTTCTGCCAGTGTTAAGTTACAATAGGTTTGACCTTGTGGCTTAACCTAATGGCAACAGTGGCCATTGTACAAAATGGGTATACATAAACAAGAAAGAATAAGAGGCATTGTGATTAAGAATACAGCAAGATTTGTTGAACAAGGATACACACAGGAGAAAGGAAATGGTTTATATAGAGGTTTTTGTCCTGTTCTAGAATTGAGCAATTAGACTATTCATAGCCTAGCTTATTTAAAGACTTTGTGGTGTATTAGATGGATGTCAAGAGTGCTTTTCTGTATGGAAAGATTGAAGAGGAAGTCTATGTTTGTCAACCACCAGGATTTGAAGATCCAGACTTCCCTGATAGAGTTTACAAGGTAGAAAAGGCTCTCTATGGTTTGCATCAAGCTCCCAGAGCTTGGTATGAAACCTTGTCAACTTATTTGTTGGACAATGGGTTTCAGAGAGGAAAGATAGACAAGACTTTATTTATCAGAAGAGACAAAGGCTCTACAAAGAAGTTATTATGCACTAATTTTGAGAAAATGATGCATAAGAAGTTTCAAATGAGTTCAATGGGTGAACTCACATTTCTTTCCAAGGACTAACAAGGTGAAAGCAGAAAGGAAGATGGGGAGCGAAGACAATATGTGACTGAGATTTTGAAGAAATTTGGCTTTATTATGTCAAAACAACAGCACTACCCATGAAACCCATAAGCCTTTGATCAAAGATGCAGATGGTGACGATGTAGATGAACACTTGTATAGATCCATGATTGGATCATTAATGTATCTAACTTATTCAAGGCCTAATATTATGTTTACAGTATGTACTTGTGCAAGATTCTAAGTCAACCCAAAAGTTTCACATCTTCATTGCTATGAAAAGGATCTTAGATTAATTAAAAGGTCAATCTAAATGGGCCTATTGGTAACTCCAAGGATCACCTTTGATTTGGTAGCATATACTAACAGTGACTATGCAAGAGCAAGCTTAGATAGGAAGTCCATAATAGGAGGTTGTCAATTCCTAGGGTATAGATTGATTTCATAGCAATGCAAGAAGCAAACTATGGTTGCTAATTCTACAACTGAAGCTGAGTATATAGCTACTTCCAATTGCTGTAGACAGGTGCTTTGGATCTAAAATCAATTGCTGGATTATAGATATAACTTTATGCAACTAAGTTCATATGATAATAAGTACAATTGATAGTGATGAACCCTAATTTCACTCAAATGTAAGCACAATGAGACCAGACATCACTTTATCAGAAGATTCAATGAGAAAAAGCTTATTCAGATGATAAAGATTTACACATATCAGAATGTTGCAGATTCGCTCACAAAAGCATTTGATGTTAGCAGATTTGAATATCTAATTGCAAGTATTAGAATGATTAACCTCTGATGTATTGATTAAGGGGAGTCTAATCTGTTTCATATCAGCGGATTATACACAAATGATGATTGAAAAAGGAATGCAAAAGCTACTAAGAATGGAAATTTGAGTTAGTACTGGTAACTTCAAGTTTCTGCTGTTAAGTATAATTACTACTGCTAGTTATACTTAATACTGCTAAGTTAATACTATTAGTTATACTTAATACTGTTAAGTATAATTAATACTGTGAGAATTGAGAGAAATCAAAAAGAGACAAAGAGAATTATGAAAAAAAAAAAGAATTGAGAGAAATCAAAAACGGTTTAGAGAGAATTATGAGAATGAAGAATCAAAATAGAAAGAGAGACGAGTGAAAACAAAAATAAAAGAGTGTACTTTGTGAGCTAAAATAATTCACAGAATTGGTGAAGGAATGAAAAACAAAAAGAAGTTGTGTGATATAAAAACAGATAGAGTAAATTGGTAAGAAAAAGAATTGAGAGATATAGTGAGAATAAAAACAGAAAGAGAGTTGTGTGATATAAAAACAGATAGAGTGAATTGGTGAGAAAAAGAAATGAGAGATATAGTGAGAATAAAAACAGAAAGAGAGCTTGTGAGAATCAAAATTGATGATGGAAATGCTTTTTGGAACGAAATTGAAGTTAATGTTGGTGACTCAAAGTTAATGCTGCTAGGCATAGTGTTAGTTACTGTTGTTAGGCATAAACTTACTACTGCTGGTTAAGTTTATACTCCAAAGCATAACTACTACTGCTGGGATTCAGATTAATGCTGTGTATGGCATAACTTAGTACTCTGCTAGTATCGAGTTAATGTTTGTAAGGAGGTAATTTCATAAATTGATTTTCAATTGAGGGTTCCTTTCAGTCACTTAATCATTTTCAATCTTTGTTATACCCTCTAATCATAAACCCTAACTCAATTTCATCGTTAATCGTCATAACCCAACATCAATGACTGCTCTAAAGTTCGCTAAAACACATAATTTAGTCGCATTTTTAGAGAAACCCAAAGAAAGTGATGGGTTTGCGCAAATTGTTGATTTTCTGAATGCACATCCCATCAATTATGCTTTAACCGTCAATCCCACAATCTATACTTCATGTATTGAGCAGTTCTGGGCTACTGCCAAGGCAAAAACTGTTAATGGAGAGGTTCAGTTACAAGCCCTAGTGGATGGAAAGAAAGTGATCATCACTGAGACAACGTTGTGAGAAGAGTTCTTAAATTAAAAGATGCTGAAGGAATAAATGTCTACCCATTGCTGATTTTTTTGAGCACTTGCTTTATAAGGGTAGAAAAACCCTTCTCAGAAACTTACATTCTATAAAGCTTTATTTTCTCCTCAGTGGAAGTTTTTGATTCATACTATTCTGCAATGCCTAATGCTAAGACTACTGCATGGAACAAATTTAGTAGCACCATGGCCTCTGTAATAATCTGCTTAGCCACCAACAACAAATTCAACTTTTCTAAGTATATCTTTGAAAGTATGGTAAAGAATGTGGATAGTAGTATCAAATTTCTAATGTTCCAAGATATATGCAAGTCTTCTTGGATAAATAAAGTAAGGTGATATGTCTACTCACAAATAGGACTTAAGATGCACCCTATCCCACAAAGAAGATTTTGCAAATATGAAGAGAGAAGGAAAAGGTTTTTCTAGGAAAGTCACCCCATTTTATTTCAAACTATGATGGTTCAAGCTCAAGAAGAGGGTGAAGGTTCAGCAATGCCTACTGATCCTCAACACACACCCACTATTTCTCAACCATCTACATCACAGCCTCAGAAGAAACAACCAAGGAGGAAACAGAGGAAAGACACTGAGGATCCTCAACTTAGTGGTCCTACAGAACCTGTAACTGATGATACTGAAAATGTGGCAAGTGTAACCTACCAGTTCTAAGATCCGCTCCAGTGGTAATGATAGACTAAAACTAAATGAATTGATGGAACTTTGTACCAGCTTATCACAAAGAGTTCTTGCTCTGGAGACTACAAAGACCAATCAAGCACTGGAGATTGATAGCTTAAAAAGGAGAGTAAAGTAGCTTGAGAAGAAGAAAAGGTCAAGAACTCACAAGCTCAAAAGACAAATTCAAGGTTGTATCTGCACAAGTTGTTCCTCTAAGATGAAAGGGTTTAGGGCTCAGAGGATGCATCCAAACAGGGGAGGAAAACTGTTGATCTTGATGCTGATGCAGAGGTTACTTTGATTGATGAGACTCAAGGGAGGAATGATGATAACCTAATGTTTGATACATGTGTTTTTGATGAGTAGGAAGTTGAGGTTGAAAAGGTAGTTAGTACTGTTGAAGTTAGTACAGTAATGCTAACAACAACACCTGTTGATGAATTAACCTTGCGCCAGATACCTTAATAGAAATCAAAGCATCTAAACCCAAGGTTGTTACAACTGCTACTATAACAACTACAACTTGCTGTTACAAGACCCAAGGCTAGAGTGGTTGTAGTTTAAGAGCCAAGTGAATTTACAACAACAACATCACCTTCACAATCATCACAACTTCCACAGGCTAATGACAAAAGCAAGGCAAAAATGATTGAACCTAAGAAGCCTTTGAAAAGAAAAGATCAAATTATGATTGATGAAGAAATTGCTCTAAATCTTCAAGCTCAATTACAAGATGAATTAGAAGAAGAAGAGAGCTTGTTAAGATAAAAAGAAGAAGAATACAAACAACATAGCTTAATTGAATCATGGAATAACACTCAAACTATGATGGATGCAGATTATGAGCTACAGCAATAGAACACAATCACAAGAGCAAAGAAGAGTGACTATTAAAGAAAGTCAAATTGGTTAAGGTAAGCTCATTGGATAAAAAAAAAAGCATTTTACAAGAAGACTTAGATAGAAGAGCAAAGAAGAAAACCACCAACTAAGGCTCAAAAGAGAAATACAATGTCTACTTATCATGAAAAACATGGCTGAAATACAAGCATAAACAATTGAAGACCAAAAGGTTTGATGATATTTATTCAGATGTTATTTAATAAAGCATGACAAGGGTAAAAAACATTTGAAGCCATAGATACAGAGTTGGTGAAACGGGAGACGAAGAACAGAAGGAAAGTTCTAAAAGAACAGGAGAAAAACTTAATCTAAAATTTTAAAGACAAGTTAGATGAGTATGTAAGCTAAATAGATGAGGAATCAAGAAGACGCAAATAAAAACACAGAAAAAAGCATATGGAGATAGTTCCTGATGATGAGGTAGCAATTGATGCTATTATCCTAGCCACTAAGCCTCTAATCATTGTTGACTGGAAAATCATCAAAGAAGGAAAGATGGGATACTTTCAAATCATAAGAGCTTATAGAAGTTTCAATGGGTTACTCAGTCTTTTGATTAGAAATGCCTTCTGGTATTAACAGAGAGACCTGGAAACACTCTGGAAGTTGTTAAAGCTAAACATGGGGTTTTAACAAGCTAGCGGAGAGCTATAGAGAGTGTTATTAGGTAAACTAAAGTGTGTTTGAACCTCGGTAGAAAGGAAGTATGAAGGAATCTACAAGGAGCGACAATGACATTTTGGAAGGCTATTTTTCTTCAAGTGGAGTAACATTTTTGTGAGGTTACAAAATATTGCATATATCTATGCTGGTAGAGAAAAAAGTTCCACTACATCTGCAACTATCATAGAAAAGCTCATAAGAAGCTCAAACTGACCACTGAATGAAATGTCTATCAACTTCTAAGCTTCATGACAAAACAGCTCAAGAATCCTTGAAGTGTTTGAATGCAATCCTCCTAGTGAAGGATAAAGCTTTAATACAAGAAACCTTGAAGATTCAGAAGATGAACATAAAGTTTAGGGGAGGATTATTGGGATTAAAAGACTTTATGATGATCTTGGAGTTAATACTTGCTAAGGTTAGAGTTACTGCTGCTAAGCATAACTTAGTGTTGTTAGTGATATTAGTAAAAAATATGCTAAGTAGTTAGTACTACTAGTTACTAATGCTAGTATATATTACTACTGCTAATGGACTGCTCAGAGACTTAGAAGAAATACTACTTAGTAGTTAATACTGCTAGTATAAAAGTTAATACTGTTAGTGTAACTTAGTACTGCTAGTATATGTTAGTGCTGCTTGAGTAAAGTAACAACTGTTAACATAAAGTTTATACTAGTCTAGTGTAACTAGTACTGCTGATGAGGAGAATGTAGAAAATATTCGAAGCAGTTACTACTGCTTGTACACAAGTTAGAGGCGCTGGAATAAAAGTTATGATGCTGGTACATCAACTTCTAAAAGATTACAACTGCTACAAGAGTTTCTCTGTAAAAAGGATAAAGACAAGAAAAAGGATAAGATGAAAGATTGTTTAATCAAGATTACATATGGGATAAAGTATGGATATTTTTGTAAAAGATACGTAAAGTTATATTTTAGAAGATCATGTATCTTAAGAAAAATATTGTAACCTGTTAGGATTATTTTGGTGATAAAAGGAGGTCCGTAAGCTAACTTAGATATCTAGAAATCGTTTTATCTTGATATCAATATAGCTTCAAGGTTTTGTAAACCCTAACACTATTAAGAGTGTTTGTATTATATTGAGGCTGAAAGTTTGGTAAACCTGTTTATTATTGATCTTCTTCATTACTGTTTCATTAAAATTCTTCTTAGTATAATTGACTAGATTTCGCATAGTCTTTGATAGTCATAATCAAATTTCTGTCATAGTTTCTTGGATTTATTCAATACAACTAACCTTATACAAGCTAGTAAGAATCTATTATAATTAGATTAACATAGGAGTATGATACATATTAGGTGAATGATCATCTCATATTTGAGTGCAATTTTGTGTTGGTGGGGGGATTTATGAGTATTTCAGTTTGTATACATGGAAATAGTGATAATGGAAAGTAATGGCGTATTGCATGCAATGCTACGTCAATAGTTGGATAATTTTGTGTTAAGCATTTATGGGAAACGTATCATGATGGAAATCGAAAGTGAGTGAAATTTGAGTATTTATAAAAGACTTTCTAAATATAGAAAAGTTATTTTTAGAAAGTTTAGTGAGTATCGTTTATGTAAAAAGGTTTACCCAAATTAGCTTAGGTTTTTATGAAAACATAAGGTAATAAAGTTAATTAGTTATTTAATAATTAAATTAAAAAAATAATAAAATAGTAGAAAAAGGGGGGGACGATCGGCTAAGGGTTTAGGATAGGGATTTGGAAGCCTAAACCTTGTCAAACTCTAAGACTTAAGGGATAAGGATACTTAGGGTATAAATACCAATAACTAGCTTATAATTCTCTACCCTATCTCTATTGTGCCTGCAATTTCAAGCCCCCAAAACCCTAGGAGTGCCGAATTTAGTATGTGATCCAAGAACATTCAAGAATTATTGTTTAGGTGCTAGCAATCAAGTAAGTATGTTCATCTTAGCCTATTTATAGGGTATCCATCGTAACATTATTTATGATGGTCTAGGGTTTTACATAAAATACATTATTTTATATATGAACTTTAATGATGGTATGATGATTAGGGTTAGTTTAGGGTTATGATCATGCATGTTGCATGTTAGGGTTTTCGTTAAAACATGATTTAAGGTTGAGCAGATTTCAGGGCTGTGTTCAACTGATGATATCTCATTGATAAAAATGTTTCTTTTTATGAATCTTATGTCTAAATTATATTTTAGAGAGTATAGTTTTCAAAAAGTCCAGCCTTGAAGGTTTTTGAGGTCGGGAAGTTAGTCAATTGGTCGTAACAAGAAAAGTTGTCAAAACAGTAAATATGGGTCAGAATTAGGTCATGTTTAGGAGGGTAAAACCCTAACTTAAAAGTGGAATTAGTGATAGCCAATATACAGTAAGTAGGTTAAATATGCATATAAAGAAACCCTAGAAGGATAGCTTCTGATTGTGTGTCTAAGTATGGGTTTTAAAAAAATAAGTCATACATTTTTGTTAATTTTATGAAGGTCAGCAGTAAGGTTTTAATAGTAAAGATACCTAAAATTATGCATTTTTTGAATAAATTGTAGTTAACAATTAGTAATGGTTTAATGAGGTGGTTAGAGGGGCATGGTGTCGGGGTGACCCATGATGGTTAATCAAACCCTTAGACATCCATCATATGTGTGTTACATGGACTAGAGCTTTTAGCTTGGTTGCGTGTAACCGTGTTTATTTATTTGTATAGTTGTGTGATAGGAATTGCAAGCTGCGTTTTAAGCATTCAGGTGAGTTACATAGTCCCACTTTTTATTGCATTTTAAACTTGGGATGGAAATGATGCAAGTGTTGAAATATGTTTTAGATTGCTGTGATTATGTGTAGGGTAAATGCTGGACTATTATGTGACTGATAATGCGTTTATGTGGCTACATGTTTATGTGAATGAGATATTGATGTGTGGACTAAGTCAGGAGGGTTACTTGCGGGTATCCATGGCCTGTTTAGTGGAAGGAATTATTTCCTAGTCAGGAGGGTTACTTGCGGGTATCTATGGCCTAAGCTAGAGGGAAAAGGATTTGGTATGATCCAAGAGCGATTAAGGTCGTTTGCTTGGTGTTTGAGGGATCAGATGAGTATGCCTACTCAGTGTTGTTTTTATGAGGGGATCGGATTGGTACATCTACCATATATATGAATTTGGTTGGTTTGATATGATAGATGAATGCATGTTAGCTTGGATGTTAGTTAGCATAATTGTCATACAAAATGTATTATTTTATAATCACAGTAATTGGATAAATTGTTTTGGAAATGTATTGGGCTAATGAGTGTCTGAAAACCATGTTTCTTACCAAACCATTGTTTTGAGTATAAGCATCATTTTCGGTATTAAGCAGGATGAGTTAAAGTTTAGGAAAAGTAGGCTAGATGGACGCGTAGACAGCTGCAAGTTTATTTTATCTATATTTTCATAATTTGTTTTTGGATGATGAATGTTATTTGTTTTGACTCTATTAGGATGTATGACAGTTTTGCATGTACATAACATTGACGAAAATTTCTACATTTCATGTTAGACGCCTTTGATTTTTGTTGATGTGTCTGGTAATATTTCAAGACATTGCGAGGTCTATAACCTTATATTTATTTGCATGATTAATTTCTCTATATAGACGTCCCAATGTGTTGTGAGATTTCATCCCTCGTCCGCGTCTCGCGTTTCTGCTTTGGCATGGTTGACACATCACTCTCCTCGGCGCAGTCTCCATTTAAACTTTTAACATCTGTCCCTCTAGCAGCAATATCATCATGCAAATGCAATACCAAGCTTCCATGACTTTCCTGGACTACGGACAATATCGGGCCTTATGTAAGGCTCGTAATTAACCTTAAAACAACACCTAACCAAACTCCTAGGTACAGGTGTATGTGCTTAATTACCTCTTACCCTTTACCTAGGAAATCATGCTTAAAAGACAAAAAACATACCAAAACTCATTGTATTTTGTGTGTTTGGCTTTTATATTGTGCAGGTAACGGATATCAACAAAAAAGATAAAAATCAAGCGAAAACGGACAAAACCGAGCACGGAACGGAAAGAGTGTGAAAAAGACAAAGTCAAAAGTCAAAGTCAACAAAGTCAAAGTCAACCTCGAGAAGTCAAAGTCAAGGCCGAAGCCGATAACGAAGAAATGTTAAATGGGCCAACTCGTACTCATCTAATGGGCGGGTCAGCATATTAAACATAAAAAAAGACACAAGTTTAATAAAAATGGCCCAATGCCATTTTTATTACAAAAGGCCCGAATCCTTTTATACAAATTCCCAAACAATGAAAAGGCCCAATCCCTTTTAACTATCATTAACCCACTATCTGTTTACACCATTACACCGTTAGTCCTTTAGGTCATGTGGGTGTAAACAAGCTATACAAATTCAGGGACGCATCCTGCCCAATCCCAAACCTTAACCCTGTACCCAAAACATATAAAACTTTTTTCCTACGCCCTCTTTTTACATTCATCGTCCTGTCCCTCTCAACTCGAACCATGCTCTCAACAAACAAAACCATCACCTCCTATTCAACCCGCACATCATGGTCATTGCCACCTTGGCAATCCCATTAACCCTCATTCGTCAAAAGGTTAAGACAAAAATTTCAATGGCAGAGATTATTGGACTTGGGGAGCACTCAAGATGGAGGGCTATGATTAATGTTGGACCTACTCACAAAGAAAACACAAGTTCTTAGCCTCTCACAGAAGAAGCACAACAAGAAGACGAAGGCTTAGAGTTTTTAGTATAAGTAGAAGCATTGTAGCTCATTGTAAAATTGTCAAGTCTTGTGAAAATAAAATTTAGACCATTTTAATACTGTCTTTTAAAATTACTGTCATTTAAATTATTGCATTGTAATCTTTTTTAATTAATGAAATTTCAAGTTTTCTTTAATTATTGTCCTTTACTTTAATTGTCTTTTAAATACTGTTGTTAAGCTATTACATAAGCTTTTGAGTCATTCAAAGCTTATTTTAAAGCTTGGTTATAATTATATCTTAAAAAAAACCAAAAAGGAATCACAAAAAAAGTCCACTCCTAAATTACCTCAGCAATTTGGAAGATAAGCTAACCAGGGAAGAGCTTATAGACATACTACTTGTCTTTGACAACTAGAGCTTGTAGATAAGCTCTTTGAGAGCATTGATTAAGCCCTGTTCAAGCAAGGATATTTGATAAGCCACACTTTTCATTTTGCTTATGTACGGTTGCACAGCATATTTTACCGTCTTATATTCTTATTCTTGCTTATATTTTGTCTTATGCTCATTATATCTTGTTATTACTTTTATGTCAATAGTTAAGTTTTTCTTTTAAAACGCCTAATAGCTTAAACTGCTTTTATCTTAGTTCATCAATTTAGTGCTTACGGTGTTTGGAATCTGCTATTTTTGCTTAACATTGCTTTGTTGTCATTTGTTCTTAAAACTCTTTACTTAAATCTTTAAAATTCAGCTTTAAAATAGATTGTGGAAACTTAAAGGGGTGTTTGGGATAAGAGTCCAAAGTGGGTCAAAATGGTTTTAAAACTGTCTTGGGTCAATTTGCCATCTTTAACAAGCCTTATTAAGTTGTGTTAATCTGTTTTATAAGTTTTTAAAGTATAAAATCAAGTTTTAGGGAGTTGTGTATAAGTTCTTTAAATCTGTGTTCTTAAAATCCTTAAAACCGTTTCATTTGATTTGTGTTCTAAAATCTGCTTAAAGGTTTTATTTTGAGTGTTAAATTCAGTAGAATAAGTTATGGTTTAGTGTGCATTTGCCTTGTAGTTTTTATACTTAAAATCTGTCAAAGCAGTTTCAGTTTTCGAAACTTAAAGACAATCACTTTTCAATTTCAATTCTTGCTTAGATAAAGTTTGATTTAGGGTTTATAAATGATAGCATGATTAGTGTGTAGTATAGAGTTCATCTGTTTTAGCTTGTTTTACTTTTTAAAAGTCTTTTTCAAGCTTATTTGTAGGGCTGCAAAAGCCAAACTATCTTTTTAGAAAAAACCAAAAAAGTGCAATCTGTGTGAGCAAACTTGTTCTTAAGCCTTTTTCATAGCTCAAATATGTTTCAAAATATTTTTTGATTGATGATTATTGTAGCTTATTGTTTAAGCTTTTCAGTGTTATAAGCCTTAAGTCCATAAGGATCCATTTTGTGGCTTAAAATTAAGCCCAAAAGTGCCATTGTGCCTGTTTTGATTGACAATTTTAACCCAAAGTGCTTATTTGCTTATTTGTGCTCTTGGCTTGTTAGGATTGCTTAATTCTTGTGTCCTATTTTCTTATTCAGGTTAGTTTTTAAAGTCATTCTAGCTCAGTTTTTTACTAGGTTTAAACTTATTTGAGCGCTTATAGCATTTCTAGTCTAAAATTTAGTTTAAAAAAGCCTTTTAGGGATTCTGTCATTTTAAGCTAGGATTAGCTTTTCTTATTTGCTTAATTTTGTTCATAATTGCTTATTAGGTGTAGTATGGTATCTGTGTTAGCTTATTTTGTTGTTTGCTTGGCTTATTAGTCCTAAAAATGCTTAACAGTTTTGCCTTTAGCCTTATTTTAAGCCCTTAAGCAAACCTGTCACATCTACTTTTACATATATTTGCTTATTTGTGATTTTTAAAAATAGTCATTTTACAAAAATTGCTTATTTTCGGGTCTTAAAGCTTGTCTATAAAAAAATTTTGCAAAATAAAAAACGTGGGAAATTGGGAAGTCCATGGTGAGCAAGGCTCGAACCCTGGACCTCACCAACCTCAACCAACGCTTTACACACACCACACACAACTACTCGCCCTTGTGTCTTTTGCAGTTTTCTTTTGCAAAATCTATTATTTAACCCCTTTTTAGTCATTTAAGCTATAAACCCGTTTTTGCTTATTTCTGGCTTATTTAGATAAGCTGGTTAACCCTTTTTATTTTTCATAGAACCAGTACTGTCTAAAGAACTTTTCCTTATTTTTTTAGATTTTTCCTGATTCGTTTGGTATTTTTAATTAATTTTTCTTTTTAAAACAATTTTTAATTCATAAAAAATTATTAAAAAATCAAAAAAATATAATTCTTTTTTTAAAAAATTTCTTTTATCATTTAGCACCTAGGAAAATTAAATTTCACACTGACGGGTTAAATTTGTAGAATTTTGGTTTTTAAAGAACGGGTTTTGATTCCCGTTCTCGTTTTTATGTTTTAAGCTTTAGTTGCTTTCGTTTTTTGGTTTTCTTTACTTTTCTTTGCTTATTATCAGTAGAATTAGAATCCAAACCCAAAAACTTTAAAATCATTCAAAAACGCGATCACGAACTTAATCTCGATTCTCAATTCACACCTCGACGGGAAACGACCCGGGAGATTTTAGATTTTGCTTTGGTCAAAAGTAATTTGTTTGAATATTTTGGAATACGTATACTATATATTATAATTACCCCTAAAAAGGCAATTATCATTTTGGCGCCGTTGCCGGGGAATTTGCGGTGGTGCTCATCCTTATTATCAGTGTCTCGCCGCCGATGGCAACACTTTTCGGGATAATATTCAAGGATACGTTTCAGCAGCCGCGGTTAACTACAATCAGGGTAATTCCGGTTATCGTCCTCCGAGTGTGGCTAATCAAATTCGACCACCGGGTTTTGCTCAACCAAATGTGCAAAATAATCAAAACCGGTTTAAGCCAACCTCAAAGGAATATAATCGAGAAACAATTTCAATCAAGATACCATCTTATCAAAGCTCCAATTCAACAAAATCAAGTTGTACCTTTAATTGAGTTGGAGAAAATTAAGAAGATAAATGAGGTTTAATATAAAATCCCCGGCAAGCTCAGATTAACAATGAGAAAAATGGAGTTAAGAAATGAAACTGCAAACTTCATTCAAGCTTACCAATGTCAAATCAACAATGAGTTAAGACATGATGTCTAGCTTTTTCCAAAAGAACACCGCTTCTACTCGGTTCGGAATCTCTCCTAGCAACAACCGTTGCTAACCCGAGAGGTGAATTAAAAGCCATCACCACCCGAAGTGGTCTTGTTCTTGATTGACCTTCCGTTCCTATGCCTCCTCCATTCATTAATCCGGAGGAGGATGAACGTGCAGAGGAGACTTTAACAGACCAGGAACTCGCTGAGTATTCCATTAAGGTCCCACCTCCTCTTGTCCAAAAAGCTAAACCTACTTCTCTAAAGAATTATGTGGTGCACAAAAGGGATCCTCTTCACAAATTTTGGAAAATGTTCAAACAACTTCACATCAATATCTCTCTTGCTGATGCTTTGATTCTTATCCCGAAGTACCAAAAAATGCTTAAAAGTCTCCTTTCCAATAAGGAGAAACTTTTAGAGCTGGCAAATACACCCCTCAATGAAAATTGTCCAACGGTTATCCTCAAGAAGTTACCCGAAAAACTAAGAGACCCTGGGAAATTTCTCATTCCGTGTGGTTTTAGTGAGCTCAAGTGCAAGGCCCTTTTGATGCCACTCTCGGTTTGGAAAAATTTAGGTTTACCCAAGCTTATTTCCACCCGCATGACCATTGAACTAGCTAACCGGACAATTTGTACTCTGGCTAGAATTGTTGTACACCGGCTGGAATTGCAAGAGATGTCTTTGTTCCGGTTGGAAAGTTCACATTCCCCGCTGATTTTGTCATCGTTGATTATGAAAGCGATCCTCGAGTCCCCCTCATCTTGGGAAGACCTTTCTTACGGACTGCTCGTGCTTGATTGACGTTCACGAGAAGAAATGATTCTCCGTGACGGTGACGAAAGAATAATCTTGAATATGAGACATGATACTTCAAGCTATTCTAACAAGCCTAAAAAAGAATCAATCAACATGATTGACATCTACAATGTCTCTCATAAAGATTATCTTGAGGACTTGTTTGCAAATGAAAAGGCAACAAATCATCAAAGTGGCAATCCCACTTTTTCTTCTTATACCAATTTAACTTCACCGGAAGTTATCAATCCATTGAGTGGCAATCCCACTCCAATTTCGGAACCCGTAACCAAGTCTTCTTCTTCCCCCACAATTACTTCCTTTGAAGAAAGTGAGTTAATTTGGGAAGAATTCAAAGCTTATCTCGCAAGTGATTCATTTCTAACGGAAAATGATGATCCAGTCGACCTTTTACTCGAGGAGTTCGCCGATGAACTCGCTCTTATTACATTTCCATCGGGAAATGATGATCTTCCTTTTGATATCGAATCCGATCTTAGAGAAATAGAATATTTGCTTAACAATGATCCTACCAAGGAAATGGATTCTATTCTCGAGGATTCGGTTGATGAGGGTAATCTTGCAAATCCTAATAACGATCTTGTTGATACCATTCCGAGATGTTCTCACCGATGAACATACTCTTGATTATTCATCTCCACCATTATATGATGATGTCGATGATGATCTTGTTGAACTGGAGCCGATAATATGATGTTTATGATGAATCCATTTGACTCCACGGAAGATAAAATCCAAATAGTCCTAAACTCTTGATTGATGACTTGATCCCCCTATATCATAATTTCCTTCCTTCCCCCGAGTGTGACTCGGTTTTCTATGAGGATTTTTCTGAGGTTGATGCTTTGCCTTCAACCAATAACGAGGACAAAGTATTTAATCCGGGTATACTCATTCATGAGAACCTTTTTGAAGTCACTATTCGAGCAACACCAGATAAGAATGTAAAGAAGACCACTAATGCTTCTTTAATTCTTGAGGATTTTAATCCTCCTCTTTATGAACTTCCTTTCCACAAAGAAGTTCCCAGGTCCGAAACTCTACTCTCGTTTTCATCCGAAAATGAGGAAAAAGTTTTTAACCCCGGGATTCTTACTTCTAAAGGAGTTCATACTTCTCTTCTCCAAAAATTATCTCATCGAGGCCCTAAAGCTTTCAAAGTCATTAAAATTTTTGAAAGCCCGATGGAGATTTTTCCTTGCTCTTATAGAGAGGACATCCGTATTTTGGATGTTCCGTGTCTCCATTTCTATCCCCCATAAACAACCCAATTCGGGGGACGGGTCAAGCTAAGTGACCTAAAACAAGCGCTTCGTGGGTGGCAACCCATGCTTATCCTAATATGATTATAATCGTAGTAATGAATAAGTGTGTTGTGTGAGAGGCTCGCCTCTTTCATTTTCCATGTTTTTTTGTTTTGTGTTGTATGTCCAGGATTGCCCGGATTTTGAAGCCTCTCGTGCTCGTGGTTTTGTCCTTCGTTCACTCGAGCTTCACATCCTCAGCTTCATTTTGGGAATCCAATATCCATCTTATCGACTAACGTTTATCTTTAAGCATACTTAATAAACGGCTTAGGATTTACGTAGAGACCCTTCTTAAAACATTGAGGACAATGTTTAGTTTTAGTATGGGAGGATCTATCGATTTAATTGTGCCTGCAGTCGTTGTTTTCATGTAATCCCGTTTTTACCACCAAAATACCAAAAAAATGAAAAAATTTCAAAATTTTCAAAAATAAAATAAGAGTTTTTCACAATTTTGACTTTCCTGTTGGGTAGAATAAGAATAAATTTTGACTCGATCGAGCGTGTTGAGCTCTAGCTTGTTCCTTAACTTTTAGACTAAGCATTCGCGGATCTTTTTACTAAAGATTTTAAATTTGCGAAGAACGAGAAATGATAGAGTTAATTATGAGTTAGATGCTAAACAAGGATTAGTTGGAAATCTTAAGAGCTCATAAGTGTAGTTTGTGGCTTTTCTCTCCCATAAGCTTCTAACCGGACTAATAATACGTGCTATTTTCGAAAATTAAACTTAAATAACTTAAATCAATAATTTTTGAAGTATGGATTATATCAATAATTATTTTTGAAGTATGGTCGATATCAATAATTTTAGTTCAAATTTATACTTAAATTTTCTGAAAAGGAATTTTCTCTATATCGTGGTAATATATAGTAAAAAAATGGAAAAAAATGAAAAAATAGGTAATAATAATAAAAAACTGTGGGCTAATAAAAGTTTACTGCATCTTGCCGGCTCAGAACCGATGTTGCAGTCTTCTAAATAAGGCACATAGTAATTATCCGAGACTGATAAAAGTTTGCTGCATCTTGCCGGCTCACAACCGATGTTGCAGCCTTTTAAAAGGTCAAGGATTTCCTTAGTTTAAAGGATGTGTAATTATATTAAGTGTAGTAAACGTGAATTAATAAATATAGGGAAAATCTCTCTTTCTTAAATTTAAATATGCTTTTGAACTAAGACTATTTCATTTTAAGTTGTGATTTTATGTATATACGGGAAATCCAAGGGTGTTGAAACCGAAGGTCCGTGAGTCCCGATACTAGTCTCTGTGGGGTGTCAAAAGCCTGGTCACTTAGCCGTAAGGTTGGGATGTGCCGAGACGAAAGTCGCTACATGGGATGATCTCGCCTTCAAACTCATTATTCTCGGGTGGAACGTGAAGCATAGAAATTTTGCAAAATGTTGATCCATGGTTAAAATTCGAAATAAGCACATTCACCTAATATATAATAATTGTCGGGAGTGAAAAGTTCACAAGTTACAAATATGAGTAGTGTTAGCATCTTAACTTATATTTAACGGTGATTTCATTTTAAGCTTGGTTTGGGACAAGTGAAAAGCCAGGAACGATGAATTTATCCTTTTTGGGGCATTTTAGGATTGAAATGTTTCTTGTTCTATGATCCCTAAAAGTTATAAAATAACGAAAGTCAAACATGTTAGTTAGTTGCTTAAAAAGAAAAGTACAAAAAAATGAGAAAAATGAAAAATACAAAAATATGTGTGGGAATAAGTGTATATATTTAAATGGTAAAAACGAGGCTTTTCAAAACTAATGATTCTTTAATTCCCCTTGATGAACACTTAGCTACTTTTCGAGGTAATTAGTCAAGGGGGATTGGGATTCTTAGTTTTCTTAAGTGTTTACTTATAGCAATGCGTGAGGACACGACAATAGTTTAGTATGGGGGATTTTGGTATGTGGTTAATTACACATACCATTTACCTAGGAAATTGTGCTTAAAAGACTAAAAACATACCAAAAATACATTGTATTTGTGTGTTTTGCTTTTATATTGTGCAGGTAACGGATATCAACAAAAAAGACGAAAATCAAGCCAAAACGGACAAAACCGAGCACGGAACAGAAAGAGTGTGAAAAAGACAAAGTCAAAAGTCAAAGTCAATAAAGTCAAAGTCAACACCAAGAAGTCAAAGTCAAGGCTGAAGCCGATAACGAAGAAATGTTAAATGGGCCAACCCGCACCCATCTAATGGGCCAGGTCAGCCCATTAAACTTAAAAAAGACACAAGTTTAATAAAAATGGCCCAATGCCATTTTTATTACAAAAGGCCCGAATCCTTTTATACAAAAGCCCAAACAATGAAAAGGCCCAATCACTTTTAACTGTCGTTAACCCACTATCTGTTTACACCATTACACCGTTAGTCCTTTAGGTCATGTGGGTGTAAACAAGCTATACAAATTCAGGGACCATTCCTGCCCAATCCCCAAACCTTTACCCTGTATCCCAAAACATATAAAACTTTTTTTTCCATCCCTCTCAACCTCGAACCATGCTCCAACAAACAAAACCATCACCCTCCTATTCAACCGCACATCACATGGGTCATTTGCCACCTTGGCAATCCCATAAACCCTCATTTGTCAAAAGGTTAAGACAAAAATTTCAATGGCAGAGATTATTGGACTTGGGGAGCACTCAAGATGGAGGGCTATGATTAATGTTGGACCTACTCACAAAGAAAACACAAGTTCTTAGCCTCTCACAAAAGAAGCATAACAAGAAGACGAAGGCTTAGAGTTTTTAGTATAAGTAGAAGCATTGTAGCTCATTGTAAAAGTGTCAAGTCTTGTGAAAATAAAATTTAGACCATTTTAATACTGTCTTTTAAAATTACTGTCATTTAAATTATTGCATTGTAATCTTTTTTAATTAATGAAATTTCAAGTTTTCTTTAAATATTGTCCTTTACTTTAATTGTCTTTTAAATACTGTTGTTAAGCTATTACATAAGCTTTTGAGTCATTCAAAGCTTATTTTAAAGCTTGGTTATAATTATATCTTAAAAAAAACCAAAAAGGAATCACAAAAAAAGTCCACTCCTAAATTACCTCAGCAATTTGGAAGATAAGCTAACCAGGGAAGAGCTTATAGACCATACTAGCTTGTCTTTGACAAGCTAGAGCTTGTAGATAAGCTCTTTTGAGCATTGATTAAGCCCTGTTCAAGCAAGGATATTTGTAAGCACACTTTTTCATTTTTGCTTATGTACTGTTGCACTGCTTATTTACCGTCTTTTATTCCTTATTCTTGCTTATTATTGTTGTTTTATGCTCATTTATCTTTGTTTATTACTTTTATGTCAATTAGTTAAGTTTTTCTTTAAAACTGCCTTAAATAGCTTTAGAACTGCTTATCTTAGTTTCTCATTTTTAGTGCTTATCTGTGTTTGGAATATGCTTATTTTTGCTTTCACCATTGCTATGTTTCATTTGTTCTTAAAACTCTTTACTTAAATCTTTAAAATTCAGCTTTAAAATAGATTATGGAAACTTGAAGGGGTGTTTGGGATAAGAGTCCAAAGTGGGTCAAAATGGTTTTAAAACTGTCTTGGGTCAATTTGCCATCTTTAACAAGCCTTATTAAGTTGTGTTAATATGTTTTATAAGTTTTTAAAGTATAAAATCAAGTTTTAGGGAGTTGTGTATAAGTTCTTTAAATCTATGTTCTTAAAATCCTTTAAAACTGTTTCATTTGATTTGTGTTCTAAAATCTGCTTAAAGGTTTTATTTTGAGTGTTAAATTCAGTAGAATAAGTTATGGTTTAGTGTGCATTTGCCTTGTAGTTTTTATACTTAAAATCTGTCAAAGCAGTTTCAGTTTTCGAAACTTAAAGACAATCACTTTTCAATTTCAATTCTTGCTTAGATAAAGTTTGATTTAGGGTTTATAAATGATAGCATGATTAGTGTGTAGTATAGAGTTCATCTGTTTTAGCTTGTTTTACTTTTTAAAAGTCTTTTTCAAGCTTATTTGTAGGGCTGCAAAAGCCAAACTGTTTTTTTAGAAAAAACCAAAAAAGTGCAATCTGTATGAGCAACCTTTTTCATAGCTCAAATGTGTTTCAAAATATTTTTTGATTGATGATTATTGTAGCTTATTGTTTAAGCTTTTCAGTGTTATAAGCCTTAAGTCCATAAGGATCCATTTTGTGGCTTAAAATTAAGCCCAAAAGTGCCATTGTGCCTGTTTTGATTGACAATTTTAACCCAAAGTGCTTATTTGCTTATTTGTGCTCTTGGCTTGTTAGGATTGTTTAATTCTTGTGTCTATTTTCTTATTAGGTTAGTTTTAAGTCATTCTAGCTTATTTTACTTAGGTTAAACTTATTTGAGCTCTTTAGCATTTCTAGTCTAAAATTTAGTTTAAAAAAGCCTTTTAGGGATTCTGTCATTTTAAGCTAGGATTAGCTTTTCTTATTTGCTTAATTTTGTTCATAATTGCTTATTAGGTGTAGTATGGTATCTGTGTTAGCTTATTTTGTTGTTTGCTTGGCTTATTAGTCCTAAAAATGCTTAACAGTTTTGCCTTTTAGCGTTTTAAGCCCTTAAGCAAACTTGTCACACTTTTTAGCTTATTATTGTGCTTATTTGTGATTTTTAAAAATAGTCATTTTACAAAAATTGCTTATTTTTGGGTCTTAAAGCTTGTCTATAAAAAAATTATGCAAAATAAAAAACGTGGGAAATTGGGAAGTCCAGGGTGAGCAAGGCTCGAACCCTGGACCTCACCAACCTCAACCAACGCTTTACACACACCACACACTACCACTCGCCCTTGGGTCTTTTTCAGTTTTCTTTTGCAAAATCTATTATTTAACCCCTTTTTAGTCATTTAAGCTATAAGCCCATTTTTGCTTATTTTCGGCTTATTTAGATAAGCTGGTTAACCCTTTTTATTTTTCATAGAACCAGTACTGTCCAAAGAACTTTTCCTTAATTTTTCAGATTTTTCCAAATTCGATTAGTATTTTTATTTAATTTTTCTTTTTAAAACAGTTTTTAATTCATAAAAAATTATTAAAAAATAAAAAAATATATAATTCTTTTTTTAAAAATTTTCTTTTATCATTTAGCACCTAGGAAAATTAAATTTGCACTCGTAGGGTTAAATTTGTAGAATTTTGGTTTTTAAAGAACGGGTTTTGATTCCCGTTCTCGTTTTTAGGTTTTAAGCTTTAGTTGCTTTCGTTTTTAGGTTTTCTTTACTTTTCTTTGATTATTATCAGTAGAATTAGAATCCAAACCCAAAAACTTTAAAATCATTCAAAAACGTGATCACGAACTTAATCTCGATTCTTAATTCACACCTCGACGGGAAACGACCCGGGAGATTTTAGATTTTGCTTTGGTCAAAAGTAATTTGTTTGAATCTTTTGGAATACGTATACTATATATTATAATTACCTCTAAAAAGGCAATTATCAGTACATACGGCACATAGCCCTCCTCTGAACTAACTTCAAAATCGGTCACTGAATTAGAATCCCTAATCCTCTTAGGAGGCGGGAATAGGTCAGCACGCACGGGAGATAAGGCTTCGCGTACGGGTTAAGCTACAGATACTGATGCAGTAAGGGACCTACATCTCTTGCGAGATGGCCCCGCAGAAGTAGCAGTCGGTGAATCACAAAGAGAATCTGATATGGCATAACCTGATGAAGAATGTCTCGAAGAAGAATTAAATGAAGTGTCTGAATGAGAATCTGCTGAAGTCTCTGACGAAGAATCTGACGGAGAATCTCGTGATGAGTCATCTGAGGTGAAATGATCCGATGAAGATTAATCCACTGAATATCTCAATGCAAGTTGGTGGGTAGGAAATGGTCCAACTCTCTTCCTGACCGTCAACATCTTACGCACCCCGTTAGGCTGGGTATGATAAGGTCGACCAACAATAATCGGCTGTCCGGGAAAAACAAGGATAGCCGGTCGGCGAGGTAAACTGGGTGGTGTAGGTAAAATCTAACAAATAGGTAGTGATGTTGGTGATGGTGGTGATGGTGGTGATGAGCGTGCT
>BQNB010068746.1:0-33741 GCA_026074375.1 Tanacetum coccineum
TTTCGATTTGAAAAATATCTATTTTTAAAAAAAGTTTCGAACTTTTTTTTATATTTTCGAAATTGTTTTCTTGTTTTCGAACTTGTTTTTCAAATTTTTTTTTTTCATATTTTCGAACTTGTTTTCCAATTTTCAATTTTTTTTTCAAATTTTCGATTTATTTTTCAAATTTTCGATTTGAAAAATATCGATTTTTAAAAAAAATTTGGAACTTTTTTTTCATATATTCGAACTTTTTTTAAAAATTTTCAAACTTTTTTTCTTATTTTCGAACTTGTTTTCTAATTTTCGAACTTTTTTGTTCGAATTTTTGAATTTTTTTTTCAAAAGAACTTTTTTTTTCAAAATTTCGAATTTTTTTTCGAACTTTCCAAATTTTTTTTGAATTTTTTTTCAAAATTAGAAAACTTTGCGATTTTTTTTTTGAAAAAAAAATTCGTATTTTTTTTAAATTGAATTTTTTTATTATTTAAAAAATATGTATATAATTATATAAAGTTATTCTTAAAGTTTAAATGTTTACATGATCTACCTTGTAGTTTAGTTTTCTAGGTTTTCTAGAAAGATGAAGTTTTCTCTAGAACTCATCCTTATCTTTATCTTTATATATAATAAATGAACATCTTTTTTAATGCCATAACCCCCCATTAATGACGTCATAAACTGACGTCATATATCTACACACTCATTTTCTATTCTTCCTCATTTTCTATCAACTTTTTTCAAAAATCTCCTCTCTTTTAGATCGGCTTCAAAATTAACTATCACTTGGATTAAATTTCTTTATCAATCATTCCATATTAGTAAGTATTAAAATTTCCCCTCCTTTTAATTAGTATGATTCTGTTTGTTTAATTTGTATGATGCTTTGTTTATCCTTTTAATTTGTATGATGCTTTGTTATTAATTTGGGAGTTTTATCAATAAATTCGTATTAGGTTTTTTTTCTATTATGATTCATGTTTGGATGTTTTTGGGGTTATTAATTTGGGGGTTTTATCAATAAATTCATATTAGTTTTAGATAATGTTTAAAAAAAAAACAATCAGATTTATCATGATCTTCTTTACTTGATTTTCGATTTTTTTGATTCTACTTCAAATTTTGAATCAACCGTGTTAATCTAACAAACCCTAATATGAAAACCCCTATTTAAAGTTCAAGTCATTTGTTATTTACATCACACCAACTCTTCTTTCGGTAAAAAAATAATTATGGATTCAAATTTAACAAAACTTTCTGAACTCACTCCTTTCAGAGATGATCGGAAAATCAAGGTCCATGTGATTGGAAGCTGCCTGATTTTAAAAACCCATTGGTAACTTACTCACTTGAGATGGTTTTAATGGATGAAGAGGTACTACTTTGTGTTTTTTTATTTACCAGCTCCATATTTTTATTCTTTAACAACTTATATATAATTTGATTTCATTCAGGGTTGTAAAATACACGCCAGTGTCAAAAAAAACTTTAGTTTCTCAGTTTGATCCAAAACTAGAGCAAGGACAATGTTACTACTTGTCCGATTTTGGTGTGACTGAACGAAAGGCCAATCACCATATTGTTGCTCACGAATATCGAATTAATTTTTACCACATAACCAAAGTCGATAACTGTGACGACATTGGTGGATCATTGTTTGGCTTTAACTTTAGGCCCTTCGAATCTGTTCGAAGCGAAGTTCAACCATCTACTGTTGCTTATGGTTAGTTAGTTATAAGTTTTTTAATTTCAGTTAATGTTAATCTAACGTTGACTAATGTTTGTTTAATTTTGTAGATGTCATTGGTCAAGTCGTTTCATGTGGATCTCTTGATTATCCAATCATTGAAGGACGACCGGTAAAACAGCTACGTTTTGAGCTACAAGATACTATGTAAAATACACATAATTTTTGAATCTTTATATATAATAGGAAAATCGAATCAACATACATATCTGACTTTTTTTATACAGGGGAGTTAGGTTGTCCATCACCTTGTGGGGTCCATATGCGGAACAGGTTGATGAAGCATTGGGAGACAGGACTAAAATGAGCATCCTCGTCATGCTTTTTGCCAAACACAAGATATATAAAGGTTAGTATTTTACAATCATTTTTCCTTCGTTAATTCATACAAATTATGGTATATTTATTATACAACCCATTCTTTTACAAACTTTATAGGAAAGCCTTCATTGTCCAATCTCTATAACTGTACAAGGTTTTTTATTAACGAAGACATCCCCGAGATAATCAATTTCAAGAAAAGGTAGCCCCCCTTCTAATTTAAATCTGAAATCTGATCATACATTGTTAAACTGTTCTGACTAACTAAAAAATTAATATGTAGTGTTGTTGCAATTGTTTGGTACGGCAACACCAAAAATCTTATTACTCCCTCTGGTAACCTACAAAAAAATCTCTGTTCGTGATGAGTTTTTGACCCATTTGGAAAAAGTGAACCTGGCTTATATTCGAGACATACGAAAGGTTATTGTAACAATTCCTTTAACAATACTCATTTTCTATAATAAACAATGTTACTTACGTGTTCATTTATTAACATATTAGGTCATGTCATGTGTGATATTGTTTGGAACAATTAAATGTGTGGAACATGAGACCAAATGGTACTATTTAGGATGTCGTACGTGCAACTTTGGGGTTGATCCAAAGATTGAGGATTATAAGGATGAGGAGTCTGGTCTGGTTAAAAAGAAGATAGTTGGTTATATTTGTAAGAACAAATCATGCGGTGAGGTGTCTGATGTTCTCTACAAGTAAGTCTCATTATAGTATATATAATTCACATAACATATGCTTATCTGATCTTAACTCATTTAACCTATTTTCACACTTATGTAACTATCTATCTGATCTTAACTCATTAAACCTATTTTCACACTTATTAAATTGTAGGTTTAAGATTCAGATTTGAGTGCTTGATAATACGGGGTCTGTTTCTTCGACTCTCTTTGATCGCATTGCAAATGCTTTACTGAACAAAGATGCTAACGAATTAGTTGAAAAACAACTTAAGGTTTGCGTTTCTTTTTTAAATATCACTCGTATCTTCGCATAATATAATCTACTGTCTTCCACACTAATATTTTGGCAAATGATAATGGAAACATCTTTATATTACACATAGGATGGAGCCATTGACGTCTTGCCCGAAGATTTTAATGACTTGCTGGAAAAAAAACTTGCCTTTAAAGTCGACATCACTGACTATAACTTATCCAAAAACAAATATGTGTTTGGAATATCACAAATTTGTCAAGAAGCTGATGTTATTGAAGAGTTGGAGATAAAGATTCCAACACTAGAGGTATTATCTTATTATAATCGTTTTTTCCTTCTCTATAAATTTCACAATTATATAATTTTTATATCTACAATTCCATAGGCCACTGTGAGCAGTTCGTTAACTCCGTCATTAGGATTCATATCACCACCATCTCGACTGAAATATCAAGTAATGTTTTATTAAAACAACAATGTACAGAATTGTATCTTAGTCATAATATTTAATCTTAATCTTAATACATTACACACATATTTTTCCTAATACAGGATAGTGCGTCCGAAACCGGAGATACAAGTTCTTTAATTGAATCTTTGAAAGATACAGGGACAAGCCCTATTAAGAGAAAGTTGGATGATGTTATTGATGTTGAGGAACTGTCGAACGCATCATCAACCAAAAAGAAGCTTCTTGCTCCTAAGATTGAGAAGGACTAATCAACCGTGTTTTTTTTCATCAAGTCATGTTGTCTACTGAATCTTTTTTAGGATATTCGTATTTTGGTCATTGTTTGGTTTGTTTCCTGGATGTTTAGGTTTGTTGCGTTTCATTTTTGGATTTTCATAATAATTGATTTGATGAAATTATCTATTCATTCCTTTGTTCTTTTAATTTTTAGTTAGTGTGTGGTGAAATTGTTTGTCCTATATATTACTTTAACGGACCCATTTTGAAGACTAACTGCAAATGCATACCTATAATATTTAGTTCCTTTGTTCTATGGTTGTATCCTTATGCAGCGAATTGTTGATTATTCTATTGCTGCAAACACCCAAAAAAAACAGCAGCAAATTGATGATTATGCGATTTTGTTTTTTTGTATTTTTTAACAGCTGTAACAACCAGCAAAATGGTGTTTGTTTTTTGCATTTTTGGCCTGAAATGAGCAGCAAATCTGCAAAAAAAAGATGTTTTCCCACTGTGAATCACACTCACATATATAGGAACAAGGGTTGCTATAGCATCAAGGGGTGTTTGTTTTTGGCTTACTTTTGGCCTACAAATCAGCAGCACGGGTGCAAAATAACCACCATGGTTCAGAGATACATAGCTAACCCGATGCTCAAAATGATGGGCCATATATACCATGTGAAATTTTATACACCAACTTTTGACTTACATAAGTTAAATATGTTGTAAATTAATGTTATTTTTAACCGTCTTTAGCCAATCTTTATATATATAGAAATAAAACATCATTTATGTAATCTAAAATTACACCTATGTTTTATACTCAAAGTTATATTATTCTTTAAAAACCAATGAAACTGATATATAGATGTGGTTTATGTCCTTATTTTATGGAAAATCACTAACTTACTAAAGTTATATATAAGGTGCAACATACCTATTTGGAAAAAAATGTGGTTTATCTCCTTAATTTATGGAAAATCAGTAACACACTAAATGATAGTTGGTTTTTATTTAATTGAATCGGTTTATAGTTTTCATCTCAACCCTTTCTAATACATGATAAGCACAGATCTCAAATGAAAAGATCAAGAAATGATAAATTGGATGCCAATAAGCATACGTCTAATACAACATCTAGCATGTGTGATAATCATGTTCGACATGGACGCCCACCTTTATATGACATGTCAAATTGTAAGTTTTGTCTCATACCTGCAATTCTGATTTTTCAAATTCTCATACATGATTTTGTGTTTTTTTGTTATGTGTTATATTAGTTGCCTTACATGGTAGTAACTCAAATACTCCGAGTTGTGGTTTAAACGATATACCCAACGTGTTGTCTAATTCAACATTAACACACAAAGAAAATTATGTTGCAAGCGATTCAATTAAAGCTTTAGGAAAACGTGGACGACCTCCTAAATATGTCATCTCAAATTGTAAGTTTGCTCTACTGTTGAAAATTCTGATGTATAAAATTGTCATAAATGATTTGATATTTTTTTTTGTTATGTGTTATATTATTAGCCTCACACGGTAATAATTCAACTACTCCGAGTTGTGGTTTAACCGATATACCCAACGTGTTGTCTAATACAACATCAACCCGCAATGAAAATAATGTTGGTTGCGATTCTTTTCGAGCAGTACGAAAACGTGGACGACCTATTAAATATGACATCTCAAATTGTAAGTTTTTTTCCCGCTTTTTATTCAATCTTCTCAATATATCATAATGACTTTGTGTGTTATTCTTATGTGTTATTAGTGGCCTTACATGGAAGTATAACATATACTCCAAACCTTAGTTATACTCAAATATCTAACATGTCGCCTGTCACACCAAATGCAGAGTCATCGGGTAATTTTGCAAATACCATTTTTTTAATATATTTTCTTCTATTTCATTCATTTGAATGTTTAAAAAAAGGTGTTTCACTTGCTTAGGTTCTTGTGTTTCAACTAAAAGAAATTGTGAATCTATAAGTAAAGGTAAAAGAAATATTACTCAAGATGGAACTGATATTCATACCATATATGAGACTCCAGTGAATTCCGAATCAGTTCGTAAGTAACTACCCAGTTTGATTACATGTTGTACCGTGGTTTTATACATCTTAAAAATATTCATGGAATAACTTTTATACAGGCTCAAATGTTGCTAATCATTCTTTTCATACTTCATCATCCACGTCAAATGTATTAAGGGAAAATACTTCAATGTCCTCTAGGAAGCATAACTTGAGAAATAAATCAGCTCTACTGTCAGATATACCTATACTTGATTTTGATGTTGCTGAAGATGATGACGTTGAAATAGACTTGAGAAATAGTTTTGTAGGTGTATCGGAAGGTACGTGTATATGTTAATTATTCATTTCATATTCCACATTAACAGGAATGTGCATTACAACATTGGTTTTTCCATCTTGTATATTCCTACAGAATATCTTGACCATGGTGATCCTACACACATTTGTGGTGCTTGTAATGCTGTTTTATGGGATGCTGAGGCAAGATTGAAAAGACCCTACAAAGGAAAATGGTGTTATTCTTTATGTTGTTTCTATGGCAAGGTTCAACTTCCAGAAGTAAAAGAACCACCACCAATATTGCTCGATCTTTTTCGTGGAAATGATTCATCAAGTAAAAATTTCATAAAAAATATAAGAGCTTACAACATGATGTTTTCATTTACTTCAATGGGTGGAAAGGTTGACCATTCTGTAAATATCGGTCCTGGACCGTATTGTTTTCGTCTACATGGCCAGAACTATCATAGACTCGGAAGTTTGTTGCCTGTAAATGATGCAAAACCAAAGTTTTCACAGTTGTATGTTTATGATACTGATAACGAAGATCAAAACAGAATTGACGCCATAAGGTATAATATTTAATCTTTTAGTGTTTCTAAACTAATATACAAACATGTTTATTATAACTGTTATGTTGTTACAAAAAATAATATGGATTCCTTTGTTTATCCTTATCCATACAAACTAAATATTATTACGTCTTATCAGGTCAGGCTCAAGCAGTAGAAAAAGCAATGGGGATTCTATTGATCCACATATTACACAGGTGTTACGTACTATTTTGGATGAAAACAACGAGTTGGTAAAGTCATATCGGATGGTCAGAGATCGTTACAGGTCACAAGAAAACCAACCAGATAATGTTAAATTAAGATTAGTTGGGAGAAGAACGTCTGATGGTAGGACATATAATCTCCCGACCGCTTCTGAAATTGCTGTTTTGATTGTTGGTGATATTGAACAAGCTCTTGATGAAAGAGACATTGTTGTTGAATCAAAAAATGGTGATATTCAACAAATAAATGTACTGCATCCAAAGTTTCTATCACTTCAATATCCTTTGTTATTTCCTTATGGGGAGGACGGTTATCACACGAAGATTCTACATAGAGATGTTGTTGATCCAAATACAAAACAACATGTTCGATTAACGATGCGTGAATTTATGGCTTATATCATTCAAGAAAGACCAGATAAGTTTTCCTTGATTCATAACTCGAGAAGATTGTTTCAGCAGTTCTTGGTGGATATTTTTACAATGATAGAAACTGAGAGGATGTATTTCTTTCGTAAAAAACAAAAATTACTACGGTGTGCATCATACGAGAATTTATCTAATCAACTCGAAAACGGCAACCGAGATGCATCTAAACTTGGCAAAAGTATTTTCTTGCCTTCATCCTTCACTGGTGGTGCAAGGTTCATGAGACAAAATTACTTAGATGCAATGACACTTTGTAAATGGTTTGGGCACCCTGATTTTTTCATTACATTCACATGCAATCCAAAGTGGCCCGAGATTTCAAGGTTTGTGCGTAAAAGGGGATTGAAACCGGAGGACAGACCTGAAGTGTTGTGCAGGATGTTTAAGTTTAAACTTGATCATTTGATTAAAAACTTGAAGGATAATCAAATATTTGGTCGTGTTCAAGCAGGTATTCATTTTAACA
Source organism: Tanacetum coccineum (assembly GCA_026074375.1). NCBI lineage: Eukaryota > Viridiplantae > Streptophyta > Magnoliopsida > Asterales > Asteraceae > Tanacetum > Tanacetum coccineum. The sequence goes on from BQNB010068746.1 coordinate 7,693, forward strand.
TCCCAAATAAGAATGTTGTCAGATTTATTTAAATCTCTATACTATTTCAGAATTTAATATTTTTCTAATTTTTTTGGCAGTTGTGTATACTATCGAATTTCAAAAGCGTGGACTTCCTCACAGTCATATATGCTTATTCTTACACAAAGATGATAAGTTGTTGAATCCTGAGAGAATTGATGACTTCATATCAGCTGAAATTCCAGATAAAGACTTGGATCCAGATTTATACACTCTCGTGACCGAACACATGATGCATGGTCCGTGTGGAGCAGACAATCCGAGCTGTCCATGTACTATTAAGGGAGTATGCACAAAAAAATTTCCAAAGAAGTATTCTAATCGTACTACTAATGACTCAGCTGGTTATCCTGTTTATAGACGTAGGGAAGATGGTAAATTTGTTGAAAAGAATCATGTGTGCCTCGATAATGGATTTGTTGTTCCATACAATAGTTATTTGTTGAAAAAGTATCAAGCACATATCAACGTTGAATGGTGCAATCAAGCTGGTTCAATTAAATATTTGTTCAAGTATATCAACAAAGGACCAGATAGAGTTACAGCTAAGATTCAAGTAGGGGATCGTGACAATGAAGCGCATTCGAACGATGAAGTTGTTGATGAGATTAAAGATTATTATGATTGTAGATACCTTTCGGCTTGTGAATCTTCTTGGCGTATTCTAAAATATGAGGTTGTTTACCGTACACCTGCAGTGGAGAGGCTACCGTTCCATTTACCTGGTCAACAACAAGTGGTTTATGACGAAGATGATGACATTGACGATGTTCTTAATAAACCTTCAGTCGCGTCTACAAAATTTCTTGCTTGGATGGATATAAATAAAACAAATGATCTTGCCAAGACATTGACTTACGCTGAATTCCCTACAAAGTTTGTATGGATTGCACAAAAAAGAATTTGGCAAGAAAGAAAAAGAGGTTATGCAGTTGGAAGAATTCATAATGTTCCTCGATCGGTTGGTGACGCTTACTACTTAAGGGTTCTTTTAAACAAGGTAAAAGGACCGACATCGTGGGACAAGCTTTATGAATATGATGATATTATGCACCCTTCATTTAGGGATGCGTGTTTTGCCCGGGGGTTACTTGATGATGATAGAGAATATATTTTAGGTCTTGAAGAGATACATGGTTGGGAGTTAGGGAACAAAGTGCGTCTCTCATTTGTTCATCTACTTATGTCAAATAGTATGTCAAGACCTGATCATGTTTGGAATGAAACATGGAAATTTATGAAGGATGATATTGAGCACCATGAACGCCAACTATTAAACAATCCAGGTCAGTTTTTTTTAAGTGTTCTTATCACCGGTTTTCAATGGATGTTTGGCATAGTAGGAAAAAGTGGGATCCGGGTATAGGTATAGCATAAAACTTCAACATATCCATTTAATAAGAAGCAACTTAAACTGACCCATTTTGAATTAGAAGCACAATATGACCCATTTTACTTGCTATTATTAATTCAAACTGACCCATTTTTAATAAGAAGCGCAAACATACCCATTTTTAATACCAGCGGGTAAAAAAAATACAAAAAAATAGCACCAAATCGATTATTATGCGAAACGTTTTTATTTTTATTTTTTACCTGCTGTTAACATATATAACAGCAAAGGGGTGTTTGTTTTCTACATTTTTGGACAGCAATCTGTTTTTTTCCACTGTGATTCACACTCACATATATAGGAGCAACACAACGATATAACATCAAGGGGTGTTTATTTTTCGGCTTACTTTTAGCCTGCAAATCAGCAGCAACGCTGCAAAATGACCCCCACGAGCCGTTTTAATGCAACGACCCATCTGACCCGTATGAATAAAATGAACCATCTGATATGTTTAGCAACCGGTTTTTCTGCATTTTTGGCCTGAAATCAGCAAAGGGGTGTTTTTTTACATTATTTGATAATCATTATCAGTTTACCTATACCCGTATCACACTTTTTATGCTATGCCAAACACCCTCTAATGGTTACAACACTATTATTATAAACAAGGTTGAAGTTTAATTCTTTACCTATACCAGATATGTTGAATTTTTATAGGTGAACTTGCTGTATAAAATGGTGGTCATGGACACAAAAACCCATACATGGCTACATTTGCCCTGATATTCAACTGACCGATACCTCATATTACTGGTATAAGTACCAGATATGTTACTGAATGTCATATCTAATGTTACTGAATGGCGTCCTTATAAAATGAGCCACGTATTCTGGTATAGGTACCAAATATGTTCAAAGGTAGCCAATATGAATCAACCTAAAATGATTTCCAGCGAATTAGTCAAAATGGGTCAGTTTGAGTAATTTATAGGATAGACAATTCCACTACACAGTAACTAAAAATTTAAAGAACAAAGGAATGCATAGATAATTGCATATAGGTTTTAGATTCTCTGGTTTTACAATGAAACGTAATATTAAATTAAATTTGACGAAACTTTAAACTATCTCTGTTTGAAAATCATTAGAAGTTACCAGCTTTCCATATAACTATTTTCATATAATCCTAACGGAAGACTACTTTATTCATGCAGATTTGGAGATGCGTGAGCGTCATATCAAAAACCTTATTTTAAAAGATATAGATGCAATTCTTCGTAAAAATGGAAGTTGCCTCAGTAACATATCATCGATGCCGTTACCAGATTTAGAGTTCTTACAAAATCATGCAAATACTCTTATTCATGATGAGTTGTGTTATAACAGAGATGAATTAAGAATGGATCATGAAAATCTTTTTTCAAGTTTAACAACAGAACAACATAGTGTATATGGCAAGGTTATTTCGGCGGTTGAAAATAATAAAGGTGGTGTCTTTTTCCTGTATGGATATGGTGGTACCGGAAAAACATACATATGGAGAACACTATCCGCTGCTATTAGATGCAAAGGAGATATTGTATTAAATGTCGCGTCAAGTGGTATAGCTTCATTGTTGTTACCCGGTGGTCGTACCGCTCATTCTCGCTTTGGAATTCCAATCAACGTTGATGAAACTTCAGTTTGTTCAATTACTCATGGTTCAGATCTTGCAGCTTTATTAGGTAAGACGAAATTGATTATTTGGGATGAAGCTCCTATGATGAACAAGCATTGTTTTGAAGCATTGGACAGAACATTAAGAGATATTCTTCGTGTCTCTAATATTCCTTTTGGCGGTAAGGTTATTGTTTTTGGAGGAGACTTTAGACAAATACTTCCTGTTATAACTGGTGGAACAAGGCAAGACATCGTGAATGCATCTCTTAATTCATCTTACTTTTGGGATCATATTAATGTATTAAGGTTAACCAAAAACATGAGGTTGAAAAATGGTTCTGGTTCATCGAACACTGACGATATTAAAGAATTTGCAGATTGGATATTAAAAGTAGGTGATGGTCGCTTGGGTGGTCCTAATGATGGTGAGGCTATGATTGATATACCAGACGATATCCTGATAAAAGATTGTGCTGACCCGGTTGGTGCGCTGGTTAGTTTTGTCTATCCTTCAATTCTTTCTAACTTGAACAATACTACATATTTTCAAGAAAGAGCAATTTTAGCTCCAACACATGAAGTGGTTGAATTTATCAATGATCATTTGCTTTCATTACTTCCCGGTAAAGAGAAAGTTTACCTCAGTTCAGATAGCATATGCGAATCTGAAGGTTTGAATGACAACTTTAATGAGTCGTTATATTCTCCCGACGTGTTGAATGGTATGAAGTTGGCTGGCCTTCCAAATCACAGGTTAGTATTAAAAGTTGGGGCACCGGTTATGTTGCTTCGTAACATAGATCAGAGTGAAGGGTTATGCAATGGGACTAGATTACGTATTAAGGAGCTCGGAGATCGTGCTATCAAAGCAGAAATATTAACCGGAACAAAAGTTGGAGAAACAGTGTCACTATTTAGGTTCAAGTTGACTCCTTCCGACAAAAGATTACCTTTGCAGATTAATAGACGACAATTTCCAATATCTGTATGCTTTGCAATGACTATCAACAAAAGCCAAGGGCAATCACTTTCGAAAGTGGGAATATATTTGCCTAAACCTGTCTTCACACATGGTCAGCTGTATGTTGCGGTATCAAGAGTCACAAGTCGAAAAGGGCTAAAGATGTTGGCATACGATAAAGATGGCAACGTTTGCAGTGAAACTATGAATGTTGTTTATCCCGAAGTCCTTCAAAAAGTGTGACACACTACAAGCATGTTCAAATAAGCCATATTAGTGTGGTATTTGTTTATCATGATTTTATTTACATCAATATGTTTCATTTGTTACTTGGTTTGTGACGTTTACATATTGTTTTGGATCATTCGTGGCATTTAATTTTATTTTAGTTTATATGAGTATGATTTAAAATACGACTTTGTTTTACTTAAAATACATTTTTTTAAATGCCGCCCGCGAAACCCCGCGGGTCTATAGTCTAGTATACGGGATATAATCCCGATATGGGTAATTAATAATCAACTTGAATGCCGAAAGTTTGACGAGATAATTAAATATTATCACAAATATATTTTGATAACGATACTTACTAAATACGACAACTTTCCGAAAATAGTAACTTTCTAAAAATAGAAATTTATCGAAAATATAAAGTTTTCAATTAAAGTCACGTAAGATAAAACGTGAGGAATAATTATAACTCTAAGAAGTGGGGTTTTGGGATTTAGGTCGCGCAAGTGGATTTCTCATCACATGTATGAATATACAGATATATACTATATATATATGCTTGTTTTGTGAAATTGAACGCAAACTGTTTTTGATACTTGAATATGATTCCTTCACTACTGAGTATGTGCCTTTTTCCGTGTATCCGTTAATTGCCTACTTTGTGTTGGTGAACGCTAATGCATTAAATAGATCTATTGGGTTTGACAACCCTGTCCGGGATTTGAATCAGTGGTGAGCACCCGATAACGGACATTTTGTTATTAGTATTAGGGGAAGTGGCATACTTCCCGGACATGATTTCGTCCTACGAGATATGTTAACATAAATAACCTGTTTATGTAATGTTAACATAAATAAGCAACTTTTCGTAAAATGGTAATGGGTGAAATAAATAAAAGATGGCGTGTTAATATACATGAAAGGTTTATAATGATTCATTAAACGGAGAATCGTTTGCGAGTTAGCTGCTGATTTTTTATGGTTTAAGTGGCGTTTGGCTACTGATTTTTGAAGTTGTTCAATCTAACTTCAGAGAAGGGCAATCAAGCGGTTTTTAACTGCTGTTTTAAGTGATGTTTGACTTTTGATTTAAGTGGACTTTAAGTGGTGTTTGGCTATTGATCTTTGTAGTTACCTCAATCTTTTAAGTGGTGTTTGGTTACAGATTTAAATGGTGTTTTGATGCTGATCTTTTAGGGGTTAAGTGGTGTTTGGCTATTGTTTCTCGCAGCTGATTTAATCATTAACCTTTTATTAGTTTTTTGTTATTTTTGTATAAAAGTTTGCCTGATGTTCCATCAACTTCTGATGGGTAGCAATTGCAGCTTATCTACATTGTCCGCTATCTACTTATCTAGGGTCAAGCGTCAACTATTTGATGGATGCCTGATTGCATTTGCTAAGCTGACACGGCCCATTTGGTTAAGACTTAATCTCACGAAAAGTAAACAAAGCTCAAACTTTAATAATTACCTCATATAATGAAGTAAGATCAGATATCTTAGCATTACAGACATCATCTTAAGAAACGTCAGCCATTACTGTTGATGAGTCCCGATCAACTTTCTAGTCCTTCTGATCACATCTGTACTCACACTCACCTTTTTTTCTCATTCAATCTCACACTATATCAGTCTACTACTTCAGCCCCTCTCTCTTTCTCTCTCTCCATACTCCATACTTTCTCATTTTTACTACATTGATCTTCTATCTTTATCAACGTACACTAGTCTCTACACTTTCACTATCCTATGCGGTTTTACATAGCCTTGCTCCACTTATCTTTTTTTTTATACTATCCCTCATGTCTCTAACTAGTCTATAATTTACATATATATTTTTTTCTAGTCTTTACAATTCTGAGATAATATAGATATCTACTCTCATCCTTCTCAATCAATCATACATATATTTCTAATCTCGTATCGTATATTACATACTCTACTGTTGGAGATTCTCCTCTACATCAATATAAGAGTTAATCAAGACTTCTCTTCTCTCATGAATTTAACTCTACTAACCTACTCATTATCCTCTCCCTATACAATACTCTTTTCTGAGTCTCTACTAATCAACTTTGACTTTTCTACTAAACTCTTTCTCACACTCTCTCTAGCTTTCTATATCATACTCTCTAGCTTATCTGTCAAAACTTCCTCTCTCTCTCTTCTTATTTTCTTTCAACTTTTCTCATCACTCATTATTATCTCTACCCATTCTTCGTACTCTCACATACTCTCTCATATCATTATGAGACTCTCTTTCTATCTCCATCATTCTCTATGTGTATCATACTCTTCAATATTATCTCTCTACCTATATATCCTATCCTTTTTTGATCATTTTGATCTCTCGACTATAGTCTATATCATAGTATCTAGTCTTCTGTCATTATACATCGGACTCCTAATCACTCTTTTTCACTTATCTCTCTCTCTAATCTTTATGGAGTATTAAATCGTCAATATAAAATATTGTGCGATTTGAAAGAATCAAAGTTTGAAATTATGCTACGAAAACCAATTTGAAGTATTCATAATTATGGGATATATAAGATTGTAAAAAACATCTTAGATATTTGCTTACATAAAAAAACTTTTGTCATGTTGGGACTTCAAATGGACAAAAGTTGAAATGATCCTATATTCGTATATCTTAATTTCTTGTTAAGATAGAATCATGGAAGTACAATTATGTGAGTCAAGGTTGAATGTGTTGTGCATTATTTGCCGTGTTTACGAATGGGTAATTGGCAAACGAAAACGATAATTATTATGTAGTAAATGTGATGAGAAAGCGGTAAAAATAGAAATAAGGTGACCCTTACTTGGACACTATCATTACACCAAGTGGCTGTTTGATTCACATAATGTTTTTGTTGGAATTGTAATCTTTAGAAGTACTTGTAATTTGATGTAATTATAATTCACTGAATTGGAATGTGTTTTAATCGTAATTAATAAAATCCGTCGAAGTGTTTAGTTGACTCGCAACGTAATTTAATTCAATTTCTTTTACCAAAACTAAAAAAAACTAATATATAAAATTAAAATAATATAAATAAGAATAATAAAATAAAAATAGAATATCTAAATAATTATTATTATAAAGAGTAATAATAAATTAAAATAATAATAAATAATAATATTAATAAGTAATAATACTGATAATAGTATTAATAAATAATAATAATAGTAAAAAAATTAATAATATAATAATAATAATAATAAATAAAATTAACAATAATAATACTAATATTAATAATGATAATAATAATAATAATAAATATTATTATTAATAAATGATAATAATAATAATAAATAATAACAAACAATACTTATTATTATTTAAATATCTTCTCTATTTTCTCTACTTAATACATATATATAATATATTAATGAATACCTTGAGACTCGTCTCTTATTAAAATACATCTATCTCTCTCTCTGAGAATTAGACTCACGTTCTCATCTCATTTACTCTACTCTCTTCTCTCTACTCATTCTCTATCTTCACTATATCTATTCTGAATTTCAACTCTCATCTCTACTCTCGTACCTCTCTTATCTATACTAAGAATTCACTCACTCTCTATCTCTTCTTTCTCATTTTCTCGCAATACACTCTTTTTCTATACTCTACCATTCTAGTCTAGTCTCTAACATCTTCTCCTAGTATCATTCCTGAAATCTACACTTTGTACCTCACCTCTATCTCCTTTAATTTGCCATCTTCTCACTCTAACAAAGATCACTCTCTATCTATCATTATATCTTATACTGAGATATACTCTATTCTACCTCTATCTCATCAAAGTCTTCTCTTCCTGTCATCTCTTACGATCTAGACTACCTCAATTTTTTTTTACTATCACTCACTCTCTCCTCCAAGTTTCCCAATCACTTCATCGCTTTTCTCTAATAAACCAAAACCTATAACTTAACCACAAAACATTCTTCTTCTATTGCTTAAGTTGTAAGACATCTTTGCTCACACTTTAACCTAATATAACATAAATAAAACCAAAAAAAAAAACAAAAAAAACTATTAAAAAAAGTTAGAGAAAAGAAAAATGTTTGTAATACTTGACAATATTTTCACGTATATTTTGGTAACTTGAAGCGAGGTGTGGTGTCAAGCCATAGGGCTGAGCTATATGATTATAACTTGCCCTATAGGTTGTGTTTGCCGTGTTATCTTAGTAATTTCTTGATTTCTATTTGCTATTTGAATTCATTGAATTCATACTTTTATAATCAATCTAAATTGAAAAATACTATAGTTTGCAAAACATATCACTACAGTGTTAGTCGACATATTTGTTTATTGGGCTTAAGCCCGCTTTTAAAATTATCCTTGTAACTTTAAAATGATTTAATTCTAAATTTGTTCGCTTAACGATTTATCATTTACAAAATATGCTATTAAAAAAATGATATAAAATGAGTTTTTTAAATTTTGATTACAAAATAAATAAATAACGTTAATTCATTTGCTCTAATTAAAGGTATACATTCAAATTTTCTCGATACAACAATGTAAACATATAAGATTGTACATTTGAATTAAATAATCAAATGTACAATCATACAAAACACAACATCACCTTTCATGTTCATTTGAACATGAGAGGATCCTTATCGTATTATTTATGTTTAAAAATCTTACATTTTTTCAAATTTACAAATACAGAAATAATACTACTCCCTCCGTCTCATATTAAGTGTCCACAATGGAATCTTTGAGGTCTTTTTTCATCAACTTTGACTGTAAATATTTGTGTTTGTGTTATATAATACTTAATAAAAATTATACAAATAAAAAATACATTCAAAACTCTATCAATTCATATATTTTGCATCAAGTATCATATAACATAAAAAAAAATAATTAAGGTCAAAGATAAAGAAAAAAAACTTAAAAAAATCAACCTGACGTGGGACGGAGATAGTAGATCCAAAAGCACCCGTTTTTACCCGGTCCGTACCCAAAATTTCCAATTTCATTTCAGTAAACCCTATACACACACCGCCATACAACCACCACATCTCCGGCGTATCACGACGGCCTTCAAAACCCAGATCCAAAATCACCTTCTCTCCAAAACCCACTTTTCATTTTTCACTAATTCAATCTCATTCAAAAGTTAACATAAACCCTAGAAAAATGTCAGATAACATTCCATTTGATATCCAAATGGAATCATTAAAAAGGTTTTCTAGTGTCAAGTCATTGATTCAATTCAGATCTGTCTCGAAACCTTGGAAATCTTTCATTGACAGCTCTGAGTTTATCAAAGGTTATGGCGCACGCCACACGTACCCACATAGTCATATTCTAAGCTACATATCTGATGCTTTATATAAGGGTGAGTCGAAGTACATTTGTCTCGTAGATGATGATATCGAAACTTTCAAGGTACAACAAGAAGATTTTGCCCCATTTGTTGTTTCTCCTTTGCTCAAATATTGTATTTTTTGGGACCCTTGTGGTGTTATTGGTGCGTGTCATGGGTTACTGTGTTTGTTTGGTTGTTATCAATATGAATATACACTTGTTATTTGGAACCCTTCAATTGGCAAATCGTTTGGTATTGAGATCCCTATAGATGACTCTAAGACTTTATATGAGACTAGTTTTGGTTTTGGGGTTTGTCCCGTTACTAGTGACCCTACCGTTGTTAAACTCTTGAATCACATCTTTCTCTACATTATTTGATCAAGTCTTCTCATACTTCTAGTGAGGAGGGAGAGGAGAGGAGAGGAGAGGTGTGTGTTTCTTGGAGTTTAATAGGTAGTTCTCTAGGACATGAGATTCATTCTCCAATATTTAGGATCCTCTCTTAGTCTCCTATGTCTCTACATCATTCAGTCACTCTCTGTACTCTACTCTCTCACTCTTTCTAGTGTTTTATCTATCTATCTAGTTAATTTTTTGCATCTTTGAGATAGGTATCGACTCTAGAGATATCTCAATTCATTCGAGAGACCCTCATCGACTAGTAAATTCTCCTCAATATAATTTCTTCATCTAGAGAAGAGTATGGACTGTGACCATTATTCTAGACTCTATCTCTGGTCTTCTCTTCCATATATGTATATTCTCACTATCAATCAGAGATCCTCATTCTACTACTTCTACTATATTATCTCTCTAACGAAAAGCGCCATACCGTTCCAGTTTTCTAAGCTAAGGGGGTCTCTGTTGTGGTGTGGGAATACTTTAGCACGAGGCACTAAGTCTATGGGCTGATGAGAAATGACCGTCTTTTAAAAAGCTATTCACAATCGTGCACCAGAGTAGATCAAATACTTGGGTTTAAGAAAAATGGTGAAACTATATTTAAAACTCGAGATCGAAATGAGGCTGTGGCACTTGATGTTTATGACCCCTGCTCTCAACAAATCAAGAATCTTGGGATTTCTGTAGCTGGTAGATCATTTTTCACGGACTCTTACAAGGAATCATTGCTTTTGCTTGATCACTTGGATTCACATATATATTTCCGACAATAACTGATCAAAATGATAACAGCCACATATCAAGGGGACTATTTTGTAGTTAAGGTGTGAAAATCACTTTCTATCTATTTTAGTTTTTTTTATCACTTATTGAATTTTGTTAGGCAATGTCATCTATGGAATCTTTTGCGATTGTAGATGCAATATATGCTACATATATTTGAGATATGTGATTTGTAGAAAGGTTAGTGAAATCGGTTATCAAGCTTAATGTGATTTCTATTATTCCGTGGATACTGTTACGTTACATCTGCTCCGATGTTCCTTATCTTTGATGGCTTTTTTAGAATGAGGAATGTCCTTTATATACAATAGATGCCTTATTGCTTGTGTAATTAATGATGACAAGCCTGTTAGATGTTCATTACTTGTTGAAATCTTGCTTCTTTACATTCTCATTTCATTATGCTTGGCGGTTACTTTGAATCCTGAATTGGTTAATGATAGTAGCTACATTTGAATCCTGTAAATACAAACACAAGCTCATGGTAACATTCATTTGGTGTATGTTGGTTCTTGTAGTTGATAGTAGCTACATAAGGATAGTTCCATGGTCCTAGTGATTGTGACAATGTAGAATCCTGAATTGGTTGAGTTTGGTGCTGCTGATATGGTCCTTTACTGGTGGATTCAAAGGTGTTTTCTTTGTTGTTTCTCAGTCTTTTGTTCTGTCTTGCAGTTAGTATTGCTTTTTTTTGTGTGTGTGTGTGTGTGTGTGTCTAGTTTGGATTTAGCATGTTGTGTCTAGTATGGAAGTGTGTATTATGAGGTCTTGGGAAATGTCCATGGTATGCTATAATTTGACTTATTATTTGGTGCTTAATTTTCAGAAAAAAGAAGCGTAAATAACAAAGCAAAAAGTAGAAACATATCTATGACTAACAATGCTTACATCAGTTCTTTGTATACTCTTGGAAAATATACAAGTATAAATGATTCCTATGTCCAGTGAACTACTTAGCGATTCAACGATAGTTTGCAACTCTCAAGGATTGTTATGCTTTTGCGGTGGTCTGTTTTAATCAACAGTTTTAACTCTACACGCCTCTTAGACCTTTTTCCCAGTCACTTGCTTCATCGCTTCATCACGTTCTAAGTACTTGAAGATCATGTCCATGATATACCACCCCGGACACCACCGTGAGTGTTACAGGTACTTAAGTGTCATCATGTTCTGGCCTTAACTATTTCGAGGGGTCCACTACACAATAAACTTATAATTTTAGAAGTTACTGGTGTAACACACACTAACAAAAGGAAGGTAAAACAATATTAGCTTGTCAGAATCCAATTCGAGTTTTGCAAAATGGCAATCCAATTCTACTGCAGAAATTTGCTATAAATACATATGCTACCAAATGTTCCAATGTGTGAGTGATCAATCAACAGATCAAAAAAAAAAAAAAGAGAAAATGGCTTCAATACCATGTCAAAGGCCGGTTGACCACACTAAAAACATCACCCAATATAAACCATTCCCCGGTCAATGCCCAGAACAGATGTAACACATGTGCCTACCAAAAACCAGCTGACCATACCAGATACAACCATCTACATGCCCCTACCAATGCCCAAAACAAATGTAACACTACCTGCACCTGTTGCCACCGTAAAGAAAACGAACACTCTTACATCAACAAAGTGAAAGACATGGCGAATTCGGCTTACAAGAAGGTGGCAGACCAGATACACCACCATGATCAACACAACAATGGGCATCGGCCAAATACTGGCCCAAAACAGAAAGAAGGAAGCATGACCAGCTGCATACGGCGATCACAAGAAAATAAACAAAACCTCGAGAAAGAAGGGAAAAGACTGCAAATGTAAAGATGGAAGCAGCAACAGCAGCAGTGACGGTGAATGTGACAATGAAGCTCACGTGAAGCATACCTAAGGTGTGTATTGGACTTGAATTATCTATTCTTTAACTCAAGGGCAACAATGAAACCAATATCATTTTAACAGGAACTTACTTTGTCTATGCAGGACTTAGTGGACGAGCCTTGTGAGCACAAATACTGATATGGAGACTGCTCTAGCTATTAATATTAACTTAACGAGTTTGTTAGAATCTGTTGAATGCCATAGTTACCTACCGAGAACAGAGAATAATACAATATAACAGAGCTTGCTGACATAAATTATTTTCTTAACTAGAAAATTTTGGTTATTACTTACTATGATAACATGATATTATAATATAGGCCAGAATATACAGAAAGATCATCTCCACTAACTTACTCTGGGCGCGTTGATCACCTTTTCGTTCCTAATTCTTGACCAATCACTGCAATAGCTTTAACAGCACCTTCTTCGGCTTCTTCATGAGTCATTCCTAACTCGAGATTCTTCTTTGCAATTTGGAATGAGTGATCACCATATTCAGTGACATGCAAATTGTTAAAAGCTTTCAGCTGCTTCCTGACCTTTTTTTAACGATTTCAGCGGACAGAAAACATCATTACCGCCCTACATCAGGCAGATTTTAAAACAGATGTTAATACTAAGCAACACCAGCCAACATTAGGATAGTTAGTTTCAGGATATACTTAGAAAACATGGCTATTTATGAGCACTGAGCACTATAAGAGCTGTTCCAAGTACCGTAAACATAAGATAGAGCTTGAGCCAAATTAGAGTGCAAAAATCAGTTTTTAAGCATATAGTAGGAATAGTTCCATAGGTTTTACCTGACAAACATTATAGGAACCTGAAGTGGCAACAGTGTCTCATCTCGAATGACTCCATTTCGGGCCTGCAAAATCATGTATTGTATTAGAAACAATTTTACGTATTGGCAACTTGTTAGCTACATCTATGTCAACAACCGAGTACTTTTATATGTCGACAGAACGAGCATTTCTTTTGAGTAGTAAATAAATTACTAGATATGACAAATTAACATTAGAATACCCAGAAAATTCAGCATTTTGCTCATTTGCTCAAGTTCCATAATCCATCAAGCACCTTCTTTACTGGCTTTATATAACTCAAGGTCGTTCTAGCAGCTACCATACAACTGATTCTGCGAGGCGTCAAAAATAACTTTTTAAATACCTAATGCTAGTTTCTAAGCAATAAAGAAGACAACCGGGCCTGCATGATGAAATCAACATCTAATTATTACCTTGAAGTTGAACCCATGGATTTCCCTACCAAAATCAAAGGGTGTTTGGGATACTTGACAGCGTACAATATCTGAGTGAGTACCAACCAGTTTTTCTGATTTGGTGGAGCCTTTTTTCTGGCATTAATATCTGTCGGAAGTCATTATTAGTTACACTAACACCATACTTGAAGAGCCTTATCATATACCATATTTTGAACTTAAAATCGTTAGGTTAGATTACATAGCCATTCCAGTTTTGTTTTTATGATTCGTAATGCCTAATTTCTATAGGTTTCTTCATTTTCCATTTCCTATTCCATGTCCAATAAAAAACGTTCATCGAAAAGGCAAGTGAAGATTCCGTTAATGAAGTTAATAATGTGAATACTATGGAGAAAGATAATAGAATCCAAGTGTGGATCATGCATCTAGGAGCTGAGATCTTAAGTTTAAACACAACATGATTTTTGATTAAATTAAGATAACTCCTGAGTACACCTGACATCAAGTGGGAGCACTATGTTTTTCCTTAAAATTCATATGTTGTGTAACATATTGAATCCTATAGCCTTCTCTTAGATGCTTGACAGCATCTCTCTCGTCTTTCTCTCTCATCTTCACACTCTCCCTAATATTTTTCTTGTCTTATTCTTCTCTATTTCTCTATTCTATACTTCTCTGAGATACTACTCTTCCTGACTTCCTTCTCATCTGTTGGGAAGACTACTTCTCTGTATTACGCGATCTCTACTATTTCCATTTCATCTGTTGTCGTACTACTCATATTTGAAGTTATCATTACATCTAAGATGGATGTTAACCTTGAGGTTGGAATGAAACTCTCACTGCGAATTTTATAGAAATTAAACAAACGAACCTTGGAATGAATGTTTAATGAAATAAACATATGCGAAAATTAAGTCCAACACAATGCAATACATCATTGAATCAAGTCTTAAATGATATATTTCACTTGAGATAATTTAATAGATGGATGGAAACCTTGTGTTTTAACGAAGGATTCATCATGTATATCTTATATTGTGTATGAGACTGGTTGTTACTTTTGCACAAGAGCAAGATGAGCTAACAACAACAGTATCTAATTGAGAGTGTTTAGATGACTGATAACAACAGTATCTAATTGAGAGTGATTTAGATGATTGTTAAAATAAATGTTTATGAATTATATAAGGCATAGTGTTGTTTGTGTACACATGATGCTAGAGAATAATCAATTCTAGTTATAGTAGGATTTCATCATTTATGATAAATCTGCTAACTAGATATGCTCATCTAGAGCATAGTTGCAATACACATTAAAGAATGAGAATACTTTACATTTTAAGAAACTGTAAAGATGACTGTCTAAGATAAGTATGTGGGTGACTACAAATACCTCATAAAAGGTAATGTCACATTTCCATACTATAATTCTTGCAATAGTATGCAAATATACACACGACACTCATCATAGCATTTAAATTTTTCACAATTGGTGAATTTGAAACAAGTATTCGGAAAGTTTACTCAGATGACTATTTAGCTTTCTTGTATAGAAAGAGTTGAGAATGTTGGAAACATTGGACTTCAACTTGCTAATTAGTTTCATGCATATTTGTTTTTAGTATTTGGATAATTGGGATGTAAGACAATTTTTACTTTATGATGAATGAAGACACGTGATATTTGTCATTCATACAAATAAGAATTGTTATCCTATATTTACATGTTTAATCCTTGAATGATTTATCATTCTAAATATGTTCATTGTCGGTTAACAATATGGGAGTATTGTTACATAAGGCAAATGTGAGTGTTGGTTATATTCTTTGAATATATGGATGGTTCCCGCCAAACTCATATGTTATTCACAAGGGATGCATATTGGACTCCCCAACCTTCGAATATTTACTTTTGGATCCTTTGTTAGGAACAAGAAAAGTACCGGTCACTTCCAATATATACTAGTCTTAGCCCGTAGGTTAACATATGATAAGCTTAGTAAGCTAATATGGCCCAAGGCCCATGGAAGCCTTAGTAAAGCCCATGGCCGGCCTTGTATGTAGCATATATACCCTCTCCATGCCTTGGAGAGGGTGGTTGGTTGGTTTTTGTATTTCACTTTTCATATATCATATTTCATGTTTTTCTTACTTTATCTCTCTAGAAACAAAACCTTCCTTCCACTCACTCTCTCTAGTTCTTGATTGTTTATCTTAGATTACTAGTATTCTACAATTGGTATCAAGAGCCAAGGAGTGGTGTGTTTAATTTTTTGTGTTTGTCTTTTGATTTGTGTTCAAAACCTTTACAAAGAGCAAAATCTTGATTTAAAATTTTTCGGCTTAAAAACCTTTAAGTTTTCATTTTTCTTGTTCCTATAGGGTTAGTAACACTAGTTGTACAAGATTTTGTTGGAACCTAACTAGTTGTTTTCTCTTGGAACCGAACTAGTCATTTTTTCTTGGAACCGAACTAGTCATTTTCTCTTGGAGCCAAACTAGTTTGTTTGTGTTGAAACCGAACGAGTTGATTTTAGTTGGAACCAAACGAGTTGTTATTAGTTGGAACAGAACTAGTTGATTTTAGTTTGAACCGAACTGGTTTTCTTTAGTTGGAACCAAACTAGTATTCTTTAATTGGAACCGAACTAGTTTCTTCAGTTGGAACCGAACTAGTTGCTTCTGTTGGAACCAAACTAGTTGATTCAGTTGGAACCGAACTAATGAACCAAACTAGTTGTAATCACTTGGTACTGAACTAGTGAACCGAACTAGTTTACTCCTTTGTCAACTGAACTAGTGAACCCCGAACCTAGTTTAATCCTCTTGAAACAATCGAACTAGCGAACCAAACTACAACAAGATTTTTTGTCAAACCGAACTAAACTCACTCTTGACAACCGAACCAATCAATTTTGTTTGAGAACCGAACTAAGTTCACTTTCCAACAAAACCTATCAACTTCAAATATCTAAATTATACGGTTTATTCTTTGACTTGTAAATCCCGGAAACAATTAACTTGTTTTCTCAGTTTTGTCAAGAATTGTAAAATCCTGTGTAGTTTCAAGAATTATTTCTAGACTCAACAACCACTCAACCAAACACAATTTCTTTCTACCACCGTCCGATCAACCAAGTAATATTTGTAACAATTAAATGACGACTCTTGCTGACAAAGCGATTCTTTCGGGTGCCGACAATCGTCCACCTATGTTGAAAAGAAATAGTATGAGTCGTGAAAAGCAATAATGGAACTATACATGAAAATGGGTCCACTCATTTGGCCCTTCAATTGAGGAAAATGAGTAACCTATACCTAAGAGAATTTTGAGTATCTCCTACAGAAGCAATTCAAAGCTGATTGTGTATCAGAGGCAAACAAACATCATTCTCAAGGGCTACTACCTGAGGTCCTATTCATATGTTAGTAATCATAAATTCGCCAAGGAAACTTTGGGAAAGAATTCAACTCTTAGCAAGAACTCATTAACGAAACAAGAAAGGGAGTGTAAGCTTTATGATGAATTTGATAAGTTTGCTTATAAGAAGGGAGAAACACTGCGTGATTTCTACTTGACATTTTCTCTGCTGCTGAATGATATGAATATCTACAATATGAAACTGGAACAATTTTAAGTGAACTCCAAGTTTTTGAATACTCTTCCTCCTAAATGGAGCAAATTTGTGACAGATGTCAAAATGGTTCGGGATTTGCACACAACAATGTTGCTCAACTCATGCTTACTGGGGACACACGAAATCATCAAATGAAGTTCGTTTAATGCATGAACGTAATTCTGATCCGCTTGCTTTAGTTGCAACCCAACAGATAACCCAGTCTCCTTATCAAAATCATCAAAACTTATTCCAAAAC
Source organism: Tanacetum coccineum (assembly GCA_026074375.1). Taxonomy (NCBI): domain Eukaryota; kingdom Viridiplantae; phylum Streptophyta; class Magnoliopsida; order Asterales; family Asteraceae; genus Tanacetum; species Tanacetum coccineum. The sequence continues at coordinate 25,415 of BQNB010068746.1, forward strand.
ACTCAATTTTAACCACAAGTTTCATCATTTCAGTCACCACAGTATGGTTCACCTTATCAGGCTCAACAATACTCAACTCATCAATCAGTTAACACACCTCTTTCAATCACGTATCCATCTATTGAGTATCAATCATCAATCCACCACAACGTTTATTCTCCTTCATCATCCATCCCTCAATTGGAATATGCTTCTTTAGTTAACCAACAATCTGAATTTTCCCAACCAGAAACAGGTCTAATTGTCCCTATGTTCCAGAAAGGTGATGATCCCATTGATGCCATCAATCACATGATGTCATTTTTGACTGTTGTTGTCACTTCTCATTATCCCACTACTAATAACCAGTTGAGAAATTCGTCAAACCCAAGGCAACAGACAACCATCAATAATGGAAGAGTAACTTTGCAATCAATTCAGGGGAGTCAAACCTCTTTTTTTACGGGTACTTCAAGGACTTACACTCCAGGAGCTAGTGGAAGCAATTCTGGGAAACAAAGGATGATTACCTGCAAACAACTCAAGGGAAGGTCATATGTCGAAACAATGTACTAAACCCAAGAGGAAACGGGATGATTCGTGGTTCAAGGAGAAAGTGTTGGTGGTAGAAGCTCAAGCACATGGTCAAAATCTTAATGAGGAGGAACTAGCATTTTTGGTAGATCCAGGAATTCTAGAAGGTCAAGCCACACAGACAGTCCCCCCCCCCATTCCTCATAATTTGCTTATCAAGCTATGATTTGGAATGCACATGACTCTGATTGTGACGAACGCAACTCTGCCAAAGTTTGCGCTCATGGCAATTTATCTCATTATGTTCAGATACTTCTTTGAGTGCTAAGGTCGCCAAATTGTCCTCTGGTACTTGGACTCGTGGCTGCTCCAAGCTTATGACCAGTAGATCGCTCTTAGCTAACCACCTTCACAATCAGCAATTAATGGGTACTTGTCAAATTCAGGAAATAATGAGCATTAGCAAAGATTATGGGTAATGAACTATCAGATTGGAATGTTACAATTTCAGGTTTATTACGTTTGAAGGACTAGGGCACAATCAATCTATGATGGGACAGTTTTGTAATTTCCAACCTTGAAGTTGCTTTTCGTCAACACACCTGCTACATTCGCAATCTAGAAGGTGTTGATTTATTAACTGGATCTCGAGGGGACAATCTTTATACACTCTCTCTTGGGGATATGATGGCGTCCTCTCCTATCTGCCTCTTGTCAAAGGCCTCTAAAACCAAGTCTTGGTTATGGCATCGTCGTCTCTCTCATTTGAACTTTGGTGCTATTAATCATCTTGCCAGACATGGTCTTGTTCGAGGTCTCCCTAAGCTCAAGTTTGAAAAGGACCATTTGTGTTCTGCATGTGCATTAGGCAAGAGCACGAAGAAACCCCACAAACCCAAATCTGAGGACAACACCAATCAAGAAAAACTCTATCTGTTGCACATGGATCTGTGTGACCAATGTGTGTCGCGAGTGTCAATTGGAAATAAATACCTCTGGTTATTTTTGACGAATGTTTTAACTCTCGATATTCCTATGGTTTTCAAATGCCTTGCGATCAAAAGATGAAGCCTGCCCAGCTTTTATTATCAATTTTTTGAAAGTGAATCCAAGTAAGACTTAAGAAACCAGTCTGATGCATCAGAACAAATAATGGAACTGAGTTTGTTAATCAGACATTGCGTGAATATTATGAAAAGGTTGGCATCTCTCATAAACATATGTTGCCCGCTCTCCACAGCAAAATGGTGTTGTTGAAAGACGAAATCGTACGCTAATTGAAGCAGCCCGCACTATTTAATTTATGCAAAAGCTCCTTTATTTCTATGGGCCAAAGCGGTTGCTATACAGCATAGTACATACCCAAAATCGTTCCATGATACGCCTTCCACACGGTAAAACACCATACGAGCTTCTACACAACAAACCTCTCGACCTATTATATCTTTATGTGTTTGGTGCACTCTTCTACCCAAAGAATGTAGTGAGAACTGGCAAGTTCCAACTAAAGGCCGAATAAGGTATCTTCATTGGCTATAGCACCCACAAGAGAAAGCATTCCGGATTTTATAACAAATGTACTAGACGAATAATTGAAAACCAATTCACGTTGACTATTTGGAGAGCTTGACTACGAATCTTCTGAACACAGCGGTCAGAGCACCCTCACTTCATAAATAACTCTTGCAACAATCATTCAGAAACATATGCTTAAACCCCCTCCTTCACCACCGTTTGTACCACGTTCGAGAACTGACACAGGATATATGTAATTTTCAAACCGTTGTTTCGATGAATACGTCAATCCCCCACTCCTGTTGATCAACCAGCCCCTGAAGTTGTTTGCCCCAATTGATGAGAAGTAGCAGCTCTAGTGCCCGTTGTAATCAACCGTTCACATTCCTCAACTATATAGTTTGTACCAAGAATCGCACCATCACCAATAACGCTCTCAAACCAATCCCCCGATACCCGTAACATCCCGTCATCCTAACGCTGTTGAAGAAGACAATTATGATATTTGTAGGATCCCGATTAACACTTCATAACATATATAATAATCACGAATCGAACTAGAAAAGAGAAAGAAAGAGTTGTTCTAGAGAGAGTTTAGAGAGAGATGAGAGAATTTTGGAAAACAAAAAGATTTAGAAATGAACAACTAACTCTTTTCTAAATAAGAAAGATTTATCATAACCCCCCTTCGCGTTAAAATGACGCCGTGACATTTAACTAGGACCCGGCGCGTGTTTGCTTAGGATAAACCCGAAACATATACAATATTTAGATTATCTAACAGCCCGCTACCCGATATTATACTATTACAACAATAACTAATTATATACCGAAAACTCTAACGTAATGAACGAACTTCCTTGTTCGGCTCAAATATTTTTGAGGCTAAACAATCTCCCCCGCAGTTAGTTCAATGGATGACACTACCTCCACCTTCAGAGAGATAAATAAGATTAGCTTTTTCGTATTTAAAGCTCATAGTGTCCCTTGGCCTTTTCTTTGTTCTTTGTTGTAGGTTTGTTCCTTTAGCGTTGCGATCTAGACTTTGAGCTTTGTTTTGTCTTTATCGTCTATAGCCCATCTGCGAATCTTGTGTCTTTGACCAACATTCCATAACTTTTGCATTATCTTGAAGCAAAAAATCAGAGTTAGCGAAAGTCGTTGTCTTTAAATCTTAGAGCTTTCCATGATTGATTGTCCTTTGTAGAATGAGCAGGAATATGTGGTAATGAATCGAACTTTGGTGATTGGAAACTGTCACCACCGTTTTAACCTACAGTTTCTTTAGGTGATAATCAAGAAAAATTGCTTTGAAAATCATCGAACGAATTACATTAAAACGTTTATTGGTAACACATCCGGAAGTTTTAAATCTTAATATATCATAATTCATCAACGTCAATTTCATTTACGGACCAAATCGATATCCAGTTGTTCACACGTTTGATTCAATATAGAATCTTGCAAGTCACCTACCACAAGAGCTTTTGAAGCTGGCTCAAGCAGGATTTCCCATCTCATTGTAAAAAACTAAAAGTAAATCACTTAATGTTCGGCAAAATATCACCAGGAATATTGCGTAGGAACTTCTGTGAACAGCTTGTAAACTTGATGATGTATCAACAAGTGTTTTTTAAATGGATATGTGTCATAAAACGAGATTTAGATTGATCTCTTGGCTCTAGACTCGAGGGTTAGTGCATTTTGGGTTTTAGTTCTCTGAGGCTAGAGCAGATTGTCCCTTTCAATAATAACGATCTCGGCATGAGAATGTCCAATAGATAACGTGTGTAATCTTCCGTGACAAATGAGACAAGTTTCTGTTGAGAGCAACCTAAATGGCTGGGAAAAGGTTGAGTGCTTGCATCACTGGGTCCTGATGACGTTTTCAATGGTCAGCAATCAACATGATTCTAACAACATATGTATTGACCCGTTTCTGCCTTAAGTTGTGTGGAGGCTTCTTTCTTTAGACCCTTTATCCATACATTTCTTTCATTCTTCAACGCCTTCAATGCTTACCAAGACGTCAGTACTAACACCTTGTTGTATTGGTCCATGAGTTAGCACCAAATCTTAGTCGGCATTATTCCCATATATATTCATCTCCAATCATACCTAAGGACTGCTATTTCTAACTTTGGATTATCCTTGGGTAGATCCTCCGGTTCTGGTTGGATCATAGGATTGATTCCTAACCTAACCACCTTATGACTTCAGAATCGTCGTGAAAAATTAGAGTTGTTGGGTATAAGATCAGAACCATAAAACCTTTTCTTATTTTCAGCACATTGAGTTGACTATATCATAGTTTAATTACATTTTTCCTTCTCCCCCTTATTTTAAATAATAAACACTTAGTTTTTGAAATACCTTGTGATTAAAATATGTCTTGAAAAGTCTGTGGGAGAAAATATGGTCAACATGAATGGTTTGGAACATTTTGATAATGTTTTGAATACATAAGAGTTGTCGTTGTTGATGTATCCAAGAACATTAAAACTTTGTTTTTCGAAAAAACTCCCCCTCAAAAATAGGACCAATTGAAAAATTGTTGTCTTTTTTGATAACATTAGAGGTTGAGTGTTGAGACACACAATTTTGAAAGATCATAGAATTTCCACGAGAAATTCTGAAAAATTAAGTTCAACTTGTTTTGAAAAACAGATTGTGAGGACTTATCTCCTTCAAACGGTAAGGTAAGCGCACTGAAACGTACAGCTTCCTTATTCTTGAGCTAAAATATGAATGTCTTGTAATAACAAAGCTCAAACCGAGAAAGCGTTAATTTTCTTTTATGTGAGGATAAGTTATATAACCTTCCTTTATATATGAATCGGGTTATCGGTACTGACATCCACATAAGCCATTTAGAAAATTAGAAATATGACATTTTTGAAACTATTTACAACCTCTGGCGAACTTCATTTACACACACCGGTCAATGTAAATGGACATTTACTAAGCAACGAAAATGTTAGCCGATTCCAAGAGACATGTCGAGAAGAATCTTTTTGGAAATTTTATGATTTTATGATTTTGTATTTTCTTTTTGAAGTTTTATATTTTTGTATTTTGCTTTTCTCAAAAATATGTACATGGTGATGTTTGATGATGATATCAAGCAGTCTCATTTGTCAGAACCTCCAAATCAACTGGAGTCAAACATCACATACCAAAACCTCTACAAGATACTTAAACCGATCCTCAGGAAGAGGCTTTCGTAAACATGGTTACGAATTGGTATTCGAGTTCTGACAAAATATAATTCACCTTATACCATTTTCACCTGTTCCTTTATGAAATGATACGAGTAATGGATGTGTCTTTTGTTCGCGAAGGCTGTAATGGGTTGCAGGAGATTGCTATAGCTGACTGAGAGTCGCAGTACAACGGTATTTTGTTGTAGTTGAAGCCCCCCCCCACCCCCATAATCTTGAAGTTTGTGTCCTCATCCACGTTTACTTAGCACACTTTGCAGATAACTGCTACTACTCTTGCCATCTGCTGAAGACATTGCAGTGCAGTTTTGTTTCTTCTTATGACATCCAACTTACAAGTTTATCACCAAGGAACTGGTAACCCTCTAGAAGTGCTTTTCTCCGAGTATCAAGGCAGCCAGCGATCAGGTCTGAAAAAGCTGTTATTTAAAGCCAGAATCCTTTGGATACCCAGAGTCCCATGTGTAATGGTACCCTTTAGGTATTTAAAGATTCTTGTTAACCTCCCTTGAGGTGATTTTGGTTTGGTCGTGGGAGCTTTGATAACGTGCACAATAGCAATACTGCTTGCACTAAGTCTGGTCCTACTAGATGTCAAGTACATGAGGGACCGTGATTTTTAACTACGATATATCAATTGGTCTACGGTTCTCCACTCAAATCTCCATCTATTTGGGTTTAGTAGCCAAGGTGTACCAATATAGTGACATTGTCCAAATTAATGCTTTTTTAGAATTTCTAAAGCGTACTTGGCCTGATTGATAAAAATACCTTTTGGGGACTGGTGGATCTGAAGTCCTAAAAAGAATTTCATCTCCCCCATTAAGGACATTTCAAATCTACTGTGCATTAACTTTTCAAATCTTTTTGAATATTTAGGGTTTGTAGACCCAAAAATTATGTCATCAACGTAAATCTGCACAAGTAGAATATCCTCCCCGTATTTTATCTTGAATAAAGTTGGGTCAATTGTACCTTTAGTAAAGCCTTTGGACATCAGGAAGTTGGAAAGTTCATCATAACAGGCTCTTGGAGCTTGCTTTAATCCATACAAAGCTTTCCTCAGAAGGTAGACTTTTTCTGGATGATCTGGATTAACGGACCCTTCTGGTTGAGCAACATAAACCTCCTCCTTCGGTAGACCATTAAGAAATGCCGTTTTTACGTCCATCTGATAGATTGGAAAAGAATTGTGTGCTGCGTGGGCAACGAAAATCCGAACTGCTTCCAAGCGAGCAACTGGTGCAAATGATTCTTCGAAATCAATACCCTCTTCCTGAGCATAACCTTTAGCTACAAGTCGTGCTTTGTTGCGAATTACAGTCTGATCTTCATCCTTCTTGTTCTTCCATAACCACTTTAGCTTTATAATCATCTTGCCAAATGGTTTGTCGACTAGTTCCCAGACTTTTAGTCTGTCGAACTGATGAAGTTCATCCTGCATTGCTTCGATCCATGCAGAATCAGCCATTGCCTCCTTAATGTTCTTCGGTTCAACAATACTCACCGTGAGCACGAACAAAAACATTTCAGGATCTGTGGCAAGTTGTCATCTTGTTTGAACTGGCATGGTTGGTTTTCCATGAACTTGTTCTAATAGATGATCTCTGGTCTATCGGTAATCATGACTTTGTGGTTGAAATGAATGCACATCGGTATTATCAATGTACCGTGAGGAAGGCTCACCAGTTTCTTATACCCGAGTACAAAAAGGATTGATAAATTCATCTTCTTGAAATGATGCATTCGGTGCTTGATCATTGTTGTTTTCCTCAGCTTGACCGTGTGTTGGATTGTAATATTCTTCAAGTAAAGGACTGAAGAGAAATTCTAACCCTTGTTGTGACGAATCTGTCTTTTCTGCTGAAGGAACAACATTTTGTCTTGGGGGCACGGGGTCAGAGTTGTCATAATCTGACACCTTCTGTCCTTGAGGAACGAGGCCTAAAGAGACATTTTCAACAGACAACTCTTGTCGTTATGGTGCTAGGTCTGAACTGTTGTGATCAGACATCATTTCTTTGATTTCATCAAACTTGATATGAATGGTATCAACTATTAAGCGTGTTCTCTTGTTGTAAACACGATATCTCTTCGATTGAGTAGAATATCCCACCATGACACATGGATCCCCTTTTTCTTTCATCTTATCCAGATTTTCCCCATCTCTAGTTATGTAGCAAGTGCAACCAAAGATGTGAAGATGTTTTATTGAAGGTTTCCTGTCATTTATGATGTGATATGCCGTCTTTCCATGAGTGGATATGATGATTGATCTGTTCTGAGTATAGCATGCGGTTGCAACTGCTTCAGCCCAAAATGATAATGGAAGCTTAGAAGCTGAAAGCATTGTTCGAGCAGCCTCAACCAGAGTACTGAATTTCGTCCTTTCGTCACGCGTTCTGTTCCAGGTGTTCGAGGAGTGGAAGTTTGATGTTCAATGCCTTCTTCTTTGAAATAGGCATGGAGTGTCTTGTTCAAGAATTTCGTGCCTCTGTCAGTACGTACAGTAATAACTGAGCTTGAAGATGCGCTGATCAATCGAGAGAATCATTAAGAACTTCTGGTGTTTTTCATCCTTGATCGTAGAAAAAGAGTCCCAAGTGTAATCTTGATAGTCCATCACAATCACCATAATAAAAAAAAAAAAAAAAAAAAAAAAAGAATATACTCCTCCCATATTATGCTTGCACACGCATTGGACCACACAAGTCCATGTGAAGCAAATTTAGCCGCCCTTTGGAACTAGGAACTGCTTTTGTCTTGAATGAACTTCTTTTTGCTTTACTCATTTCTACAGAAACAGTTGATCCTTTACATATTTCAACTTTGGTAAGCCATTCATAACATCTTTCTTTGAGAGTAAGGTGATGTAATCCAAGTTAAGATGAGAAAGCCTTCAATGCCATAACCACGCTTGAGTTGGTGAAGCTTGAGCCATGAAACAGATTAGAGTCAATGAAGTTGTTTCTTGAAGAGATATTGTGTAGAGATCAGATCCATGACTACCTGTTAGTAAATCGTTTCCCTGAAGATCTCTCACAAAACATGTAGATTTCCTGAAAGCAACCTCCAAAT
>BQNB010068747.1:0-33740 GCA_026074375.1 Tanacetum coccineum
AACAAGCTGTCAACACCTTGGTGTCATTTGACTTTTGAGTCAAAAATCACCAAGTGTTTTTAGTAGCAGTTTAAAAAAAAAACAAAAGCCCTTTTTCACTTTACAAATTCAGCAAGTTAAAATGGTTTTTATAAGTCAAAAATTGGTGCACAAATCCATTTCTTAGAGCACTTAAGCTGTTTAAGCTTATTTTTCAATTTTGAGCTTATTTGACAGCTTTTAAAAAGCTGTCAAATAAGCCCCTTGTTATTAGCATTAATCTCCCCTGGTGCTAGGGGGAGACTTTAAGCTTCCTTTTCCTAAGCTTGTAGTGTACTTAAGCCCAATTCCTTGGCTTATTTTGAGAGCCTATAAGCTCTTATATAAGCCCCTTCAGTTTCAGCCTTTAAAAAGCTTATTTGATGGCTTATTTTTAAGCTTAAACTAGCTCTTTAACTATTTTTAGCTTAGTGATAGTGTAGGACTGCTTATTTTTCACTCTTGCTTATTCTGCTTATTTCATAAGCTTATTTTGTTCCTAGTAGCTTTTTTAGGTTAGTATAGTTAGTTGTTAAGCTTCTTTGGCCTTTTTCCTAGCTTATTTGTCCAAAAGGTTAAGCTTTTAGCCCTTTAAGCTTCATTTAGCTTCTGTCCATTTAAGCCCTTTTCTCCAGCTTATTTAGTTTTAGCTTTTAACCTTTTTAGCTTATCTAGGTAAGGTTTAGACCCTCTTTAGCTTATTTTAGTCCTAGCTTAGCTTATTTGTCCCCAAGTACCAATGTCTTAGCCTTTCTAGCCTTAAGCTCCTTTAAGTAATTCTGTCACTTTTAAGCTGTTTTTTTAGCTTATTTAGAGCTTTTTAGAAAAAGTGGTAGTTAAGAAAGTTGTTAAGCCCCACGAGCTTAACAACTTTGCTTTACAAAGTTTTCGAAAAAAAAAGAAAGGAGACAATGGGTGACCCGGGTGAGCAAGACTCGAACCCGGGTCTCAACCCTCATACACCTTTCTTTTATACACACACCGCTGCGCCCTTGGGACTTTTCTGTTATAGTCCCAAGGGCATTAATATTTATAGTCATTTTGGGCTTTTAAGCTATTAAGCTGTTAACAGCTTATTGAGGGCTTATTTATAAGCCAACTTTGTGTTTTTTATTTTTCGTAGGATTGTTATAGTATAAAGTATTTTTAGTAAAATTTTCAGAATTTTTTTGAAGTATTTTAAGTATTTTTAGCAATTTAAATTTAGTTAAAGAGTTTAAAAATTCAAAAAAAATACAAAAAATTATCAAAAAAATATTTTTTCTTTTTAGAAAATTTTATTTTGACATATATTTTTAGGAAAAATATAAAACTTTTTCGAGGTTCCTTTTACAAAACTTTTTCATTTTTAAAGAACGGTCCGGGTGCGGTTTTTTGTATTGACTCGTTTTTGGGTCAAACGAACTCCGTTTTCGGTCTAGTCTTTTTCATTCTTCGTTATTTGTTCCCTAGAGTAGTTTAGAAGTAAACATTTCTTCGTAGGGTTAATTTTAAAGATTTTAGGTTTTCCCCCTTTGTTCGGGATTCATACTCCCGTTTTTCAGCTTAATTTAGTAATTTTTAGGATTTTCTTAAATGTTTTAGTTTGTTATTATCTAATTAGACTTTTCCACACTCTCAAACCAATTCTCTCCTTCAAACTCAAATCTTCGATTGTATCGATCTTCCAGCACAACCTCATTGGGGAATTAACGACCCGGGAATAGTTTATACTGCTCCTGGCATCATTGATTTGTGATTTTTGTTTTTCTAAATTATATATATTTTATATTATTATTTTATTATATTATATATATAGTTAAAGAATTAAAAATTAACCAATCAGTTTTTGGCGCCGTTGCCGGGGAGGCTGTGATTCCGACAATCGTTGTTTTTGATCATCTGTGTTTGAATATTGTGCATACTATCTAGAAAAAAAAAAAAAAAACCCCAAAAAAGTACAAAAATATTTTCATTTTCTTTTTAGTATAATTATCATTTAAAGAAAAACTATAAAAAAATAATAATAAAAAAAAAATCAAAAATATAAAAACATTATCCTTAATTACCAATAAAAATCATCATCAATATAATGCTTTCACCTGAAGCATTATCATAATAAATTCCCGAACAAAAGATTTAAAACTTGCCTTTGTGTCACTTGTGAAATACGGCTCACCTTTAATTGATAAACAAACTATAAGAGGGGTATAAGGCGGTGTTCCTAGGAACTACGACCCTAAAGGAGAAGGTTTTTAATAGCTTCGCGCTTTCCCACTCCTCCGCTCCTTTGTGCGTTTGTCTTTTAAAGAGCTACCGTGAAACAAGTTGATTATTGGTTTAAGTTGTCTTATCTCATTTTGTCCGTTAATAAAATATGTTTCTTAAAAAATTCAAAAAGCCAAAAATAATCTTCTTTTTCTTATCCATTTAATTCTTTTCTTAACCCTCCATTGTTTAATTCTTATGGCATCACTCAAATCGTACGTTCGAAATCACCTTACCCGATTAACGAGTGTTTGTCTTTGAAATTTGCACACCAAGGACTGTGGTTGTCACAAGGGGCGTCTTAAAAGACAAGATTCTTGTTCCCGATTACCCGACTTGTCTCAACGAGCCACCCTTAAAAATTGAAAAAATTTGTCTCGATGTGGAACCCAGTCATGGACTATCTTGTCCGACAAGTGCCTCTAATACGAAAGACATTGGAGGAAGTTTTTCAAGACTTCCAAGACACTTCCAAGTCATCCAATGACAGTATTAACTTTGTTAATCAATAGCCATTCGTTTTCAAACAAGGCCCCGGTATAAATTCTTCACAAATTCCTCCACAAATTAACCACAATTGTTGTTTCGAGTGTGGTGATTCGTTAGACGACATCTTCTGTCAACGATGCACTTGTAAGTCTTGCGAGAAAGGTGCTCATTATGGTTATAATTGTCCACCGCAAATTTCGATTATCTCAAAACCAGAACCATGCAACAATCAAACCATTAACGAGTTCCCACAGACTTTGCCAAGTGTTCAACCGACATCTTGTACCGGAAAAGAGAATTCATTCAATTATGATTCTAAACCTAACTTTGTTAATGATTCTCCTAACGTTTTCAACCCACCTCCACAACCTCCTATGTACTCTTGTGAATTTTGCGGGAGTGATGCTCGTTATGGTCACTATTGTACACCTCAAGTTCCGTTATTCTATCCTAACGGGTTACAATCAAGACTTTAATTTCCCGCAAAATTTTTATGGTTTTCCACAACAATATCCTTGTTGTGAAAATTACGGGGGACCTCATGAAACTTACCAATGTCAACCAATGAATGGAGACTATTATCATGAGCAAAATTCTTGCTATGATTATAATTCTTTTGGTTTTGACCAATTTCAACCCCCGCAATATACCGTCAATCATCCAATCTTCAATGCCCAAAATGAGCTTCTTAATTCCCAAAATGAGTTTCTCAATTCTAGTAATAAGCTTATGGAACAAATGACAACCTTATGTGATATGGTTGGTCAAGCTATACAAAAGAAGGAAGAAGAAAAGCGAATTGCGGAAGAGCAAGCGGCTGAAGATCGTTATTGGAAGATTCCCATTTGCTATGATGATGACGATGACTATACCATTGCAATCACACCCGTCTCACCAACCAAGGAGCCCGTTAACTCTCTAAGTATGGGGGATGAGCATCTTGACACTATTCCGGCAACGGAATCGGACGAAGTAATAAAGTCTAGTGTTGAGAACCTTGTCCCAATCCCAAGTGAGCCCGAGGGTATTCCCGACAGTGTGTGTGATGTGCCTCTTTGTAACAATCCTACCTCTCTTGAAGCTTTCAAAGAACACTCTGAGACTATCATCGATTCCAACAATGATTCTTCTTCGAGTGATGACGATTCTTATGAGAACATCGATTATGTCGATGCATCACCTCCCGATGCTGAGATCGTCAGCTTAGAGGTGGTAGAGATTGTTATCCCGGAAGTTGAAGGGATTGATACCAATGTTCTTCTAACAATCAAAGACGATATCCTTCGTGAAAAATTGTTGAATGTCAATCTTCTTATTGCTAACATCGAAGCATTAAAAGATAATCCCGCTCCATCTTCCGATGTTATGACCAAGTCTTCCTCCACATCTCTTAACCTTTTCTTGGAGGAGACTAACACCTTTGATAATTCTTCACCAGAACCTGAAACTTTCTGCTTTGATTTGGAAGAGATTAGTAGTGGCAGTCCCACTACCCGTTCTGATATTTCTCTTCCGGATTATGAAGCCTTCTATGACAATCATATTGAAGAAAAGAGTAGTGGCAGTACCACTACTCATGCTGATTTTTCTCAATATGATTCGTTCATCTTTGATCTTTCGATCAATCCATTTCCTCCTGCCGATAGGAGTGATTTTCATCATGAGGAGTTCGCCGATGAACTCGCTCACATCATATCTCCATCGGAGTATGATCATTTCTGCTTTAAGATTGAGCCCGAGCTGGGCAATCTTACAATGGATGTGGTGGAAGATATTTTCCCAACAAGAGAACCAAGAGTTCATGTGCCTAATGTTTTACCCACCCATCCCAACCTGGATACGGATTTCATACTTTTAAGTGAACCTCTCTTCGCTTATATTGTATGGATCTTTCTTCCATTTCTCACGTATCCAGTTGCTCCTCCATATCTTCTCTCCTGTGGGAATGAAGATATCATTTTTGACCCCGGCATCTCCATTTATCATTCTTTTATGCCAGGTATATCTCATCGGAGTGGAACTTTCATAAAATTCAATGTTTATCCAAACCACTTGAATGAAAGTCCGATTAAGATTTTATCTTCCACTTGCTCCCCCATGGACCAATGAATTCGGGGTCGAGTCAAGCTTGTGACTCGGTTAACAAAAACAAGGCGCTTCGTGGGAGGCACCCCATGCTTATCCATTCTATCTTCTTTCTATTTGCTAATATGTGTTTAGTTGTTGTGAGGAGGCTTGCCTCTTTCCTTTTCCATGTGTTGTGTTTTGTGCTGTATTGTCCAGGATGTCCCGGATTTTTGAAGCCTCTCGTGCTATTTGTCCTTCGATCACAAGAGCTTCACAATCCTCAGCTTCATTTGGGAATCCCGATATCCTAATCTTATCGACTAACGTTTATCTTTAAGCATACTTCATAAACGGCTTAGGATTTACGTAGAAACCCTTCGTAAAACATTGAGGACAATGTTTCATTCTAGTATGGGGGGGGATCTTCGATTTGATTTTTGCCTGCAGCCGTTGTTATCACGTAATCCCGTTTTTACCACCAAAATTTCAAAAAAATGAAAAAATTTAAAAATTTTCAAAAATAAAATAAGTGTTTTGTCACAATTTTAACTTTCCTGCTGGGTAGAATAAGAATAAATTTTGACTCGATCGAGCGTGTTGAGCTCTAGCTTGTTCCTTAACCTTTAGACTAAGCGTTCGCGAATATTCGCGAAGAACGAAAAATGATAGTGTTAAGTATGAGTTGTATGCTAAACAAGGATTATTTGGAAATCTTAAGAGCTCATGTGTGTAATTTGTCGCTTTTTCTCCCATAAGATTCTAACCTGACTAAAATACGTGCTACTTTTAGAAATTAAACTTAAATCAATAATTTTTATAGTATATAGCAAAAACTTTAGACTTAGTTCAAATTTATACTTGAATTTTTCAAAAAGACGTTTTCCCAATATAAAAAAAATAAATAAAATAAATAAATAAAATAAAATAAAATAAAAAATAAAAATAAAAAAAATGATGAAAAATGCAAAAATATAATAAATATAAACTGTGGGTTGATAAAAGTTTGCTGTATCTTGCCGGCTCACAACCGATGTTACAGCCTTCTAAAGAAAACCCATAGTAAGAATAATTATCTGAGACTGATAAAAGTTTGCTGCATCTTGCCGACTCACAACCGATGTTGCAGCCTTCCAAAAGGTCGAGGGTTACAACTGCGTAAATAGTAATGCTAAGTGTGAATAAAATATCTCTTTTTGTTAAACTCAAATATTCTTTTGAACTTTTGGCTCTATATTTTTATAAAGCTATGCTGCATCCGGGAAAACCTGAGAGGTTTTGAACCTAAGGTCCGTGAGTCTCCCGATACTAGTCTCTGTGGGTGGTCAAAATGCCTGGTCACTTTAAACCCGCAAGGGTGGGATGTGCCGAGACTAAACGCTACATGGGATGATCTCTAGCGTTTAAACTTATTATTATCGGGTGGAACGTGAAACCTAAGAATTAACAAACATGAATCCATGTTGAATTCAAAATAGCACGACATACACATTAAAGATATACATTGTCCGGAAGTGAAAAGTTTACCAATTATAAATATAGTATGTTAGCATCTTAACTCATAATTAACATGATTTCGTTTTAAAGCTTGGTTTGAATAGTGAAAAGTCGGGAACGACGAAATTTTATACCTTTTTGGTGCCATTCTCGGATGAAATGCAGTTCTGTTCTAGTAATCCCTCAAAGTTATTAATAACGAAAGTCAAAACGTTCTAGAAAACTGAAAAATACAAAAAGATGGTAGAATAGGTGTACATACAAAAAAAATTGGTAAAGGCGGGGATATTCCAAAAACATATGATCTTTAGTCCCCCGATGAACCTATAGCTACTTTATTTTCGAGGTTATAGTCGAGGTGATTTGATATCATTAGTTTTCCAATGCTTACTTCATAGCATTGCGTAGGGACACGCAATTACCTTAGTATGGGGGATTTTGGTATGTGCTTAATTACACATACCTTTTACCTTTAAAAACGAGCTAAAATAACCAAAAACGGACTTAAAATGCCAAATATACGCTTGTTTTGCTAATTGTATTGTGCAGGAACGGATATTTAAGAAAAGGACGAAAAAACAAAGCCAAAACGACAAAAACCGGACTCGGAATGGAAAAGCAGGAAAAAGACAAAGTCAAAGTCCAAGACCAAGCCTGAAAAAGTCAACCCAAGTCAACCCCGAAGCCAAAAGTCAAGAAATATAAGTTTAGGGACTAAACTTGTAAATCCCTAAACTTATATTTATAAAAGAAATCAAGAGAAAAGAAGAGAAGGGTGAAAACTGTCAATAAGGGAAGTTATACTATAAGGGGTGAAACTGCCAAAAGCACTAACTTATAACCATAAGGACGAGGGGTGCAATTAGACATATAACTCTTGGGGACTTAATTTGCCAAGTCCCCAAAACATTTAACCCACAAGGACCATGAGTGCAAAGTGACATATCACTTTAAGGGACTAATGTTGCCCAAACCACAAACTTTCCCCCAACAGTTTAAATCGCTGTATATCTTCCCAAACGCATTCCCGCCAAAACCCACCATACCCCACCCCTGTCGTTTTCTTTTGGGTTGACCCCCAACATACATCCAAAACCTTAACCCCACACCCCCACATGGATTGCCATGTTGGCAATCCAAACCCATACCAAAAGTGATCAAAGGTCTATAACATTCGGCTTGGGCATCAAGATATATGGAGGACTGAGATTTGCTTGACTTTGCACTCTCACAACAAACACAACCCTCTTGTTGTGTCTACAAGAAAGCACAAAGAAAGAAGACAAGAAGAACAAGCCCTAGTCGTTTTTTTTCATATATAAATGAATGTAAAGCCATTGTGGCTAGCATGTAGTTTTTATGTAGTTTTCATATAGTTTAAGTGTAGTTTTAAAAGTAGTTTTTATTAAAAGTTTTTTTATGTACTTGTAATTCACCTTGGTTTAATGAAAATTTCAGCAAGTTTTTCTTATTTGTGTTCTAAGGTTTCAAGTGTTTTTTAAAATCTTTAAGCTCTCAATTTTAAGCATCTTTACAACCTGTGTTTAGAAAAACCTTTTAAGAAAAATTCAAAATTTAAAGAACAAGTTACTGTTTGACTAAAGCTAAGGATGAATAAGCAAATTTGGAAGGCTTATTGGGTTTATGCTTAGTTTAAGCTTATTTATAAGCTTGGGGTAGGAAATTTAGAGCTTATTAGGTCTTCAAAGAATCCTTTTTGAGCAAAGGATCAAAGGTACCTTTTCTTTTAATTTTTGCTTTTTACTGTAGCAAATAGCTTATAAGCTTATTTTTAGCTTATTACTAATATATTATTATTTATATAATATTTAATTTTTCTAATACTATTAATTTATTTAAAAATATTAATTTCAAAAAAAATTAAAAAAATACGAATGGAAATTAAATTTTCTATTGAATCTTCTATTAATATTATTTATAATAAATATAAAATTTATATTATTATTTAAATAAATTATACAAAGTTATAAAATAAACAAAATTAATTATTAAATATTCATAACTATATTTTTTTACTATAAATTTTTAATTATTTTTATTATTAATAGACTGATAATTATAATTATATCATTTTAAAATTATAATAAAATTTTTTTTAATTAAATCTATAAAAAAATTTTGTATAAATTTTTTATTTGTATATATTAATTTTTAAAATTTTCTAATTATTTAATTTTAAAATATTTTAATATATTAAATTGTCTCTTATATTATCTATTTTTATTTTTTAAATTTTATTTAAATATATTATTAATTTATTTTTATTTATTTTAAATATTATTAATTAATAAAAATTATTTTTATTTATATAATATTTAAAACTATCTATTAAAATTAAAAAATATAATTTATATTATATTAATTAAATAATAATATTTATTTTTTATATATTTAATAATAACTAATTTCAAATTTTTTTATAAAATTTTATAAAAATTTATTTTTTATAATTTATTTGAAAATTTTATTATTTAACTATAATTATGCTATAACTAATTTTTTCTATATTTTATTTTCTTAACAAATTAATTTTTTTTACTATAATATATTAAATTTTAAATATTTTTATTTTTATATTTATTTTATAAATTTTAATTATTTTAATATCAACAAATTTTTTATTTTATTTTATTCTATTATTAAATATTAAAAATTTAGTTTATATTTTTTATATTAATTATATTATTTTATTTTATTTTTTAATTAAATTTTTTAAAATTATAATTTATCCTAAATAGTTTATTATTTATAATTTTAAAAATTTTTTTAGTTATTAATTTATACTATTATAATTTATTTTAAATTTTTTAATATATTAACTATTTTATTATTTTAATTTGAATTAAATTTATAATTTTCTAGAAATTATTTAATTTTTTTTTTTTAATTTTTTTAATTTTTATTCTATAAATATTAAAAATTCGAAAAAAAAAAAATGTTATTTAAATTTTCTAAACAATTAAATATAAATAAGTTACATTTAATTTTATTAATTTTTTTTTTTTTATTTATATTAATTTCTTACTAATATATTATTATTTTATTTTATTATAGTTATAATTTATAAATTTAAATATTTTTATTTATTTCAAAAACTAATAAACTATTATTATATCTAGATTTATAATAATTTTTTATTTAAATAAAATTATATTTAAAATAAATTTTTTATTATTTTTTTAATAAAATATTTTAATTTGTTTTTAATTTATATTCATATAATTTTATTTTAACTATTAATAATTAAAATATAATTTTTTATTTTATTATAATCTATTTATATATTTATTCTATTTTTTTATCTATTTAATTTTAATAATTATATATTTTATAATTTAAAATTTATTTTTTTTACTATTTTATTATTAAAATTAAAACATCTAATTTTTAATTAAAAATTTTTTAATTACTAACTATTGTATATAAATATTATTTCTAAACTAAATTACTATATTTTTTTTTTTTACTAATTTTTTATAAAAATAATATTATAATTTTTATAAAAATTTTTTTTATTTTTATTTTAATTTTTTAAATTAATATAATTTTTCTATTTTTATTTAATATTAAATTATAATTATTATTATTATAAATATTATTTTTTTATTTTATAAATTATTTTATTGTTTATAAAGATGTTTTAAATTATTATTATTTTACATTCTAAATTTAATTATTTATAATTTATAATTTATTTATATAAAATATTTAATTAAATATATTATATTATATATTATTTAAAATTTTGATTTTTTTAATTTTACTAAAATAAAATAATTTTTTTACTAATAAATTTTTACATTAATAATACTAATAAACTAATTTTTATTATTCTTATATATTTTATCTAATAATTTTTTTTTTTAAAATTGAAATTAATTTTTATTTTTTTTTATTTAAAAATTTAAATATAAAATAAATTAATATTTTAAAATTTTATTAATTCTAAATTTTAAATTTATTAAATTAATTTTCAATAATTTAAATAAATATTATTTCTAAAATTATATATTTAAAAAAATTATTTTTTAATAACTAAATTATTTTAAATTGATTCTATTTTAATTACTATAATTTTTTAATATTTTTTAACTATTTAATTTAAAACCAAATCCACAACATCAAAAAATACAAAAAACCCAAAACAACTGACCATCCAAAACCAACCACAAAAAAAACAACCAAAAACCCTCCAAAAACAACAACCCCCCCTCAACAATAAATAAACAACCAAAAAAAAACAACCCACCACCCACCCAACAAAAAAACCAAAAACAACCAAAAACCACACCAAACAACAAAAAATACAGAAAACCAATAAAACCCCACAACACCAAAAACCACCACACACAAAACCACACAAACACAAAAAAACCAAACCCACAACACCAAGCCCAACAAAAACCAAAAACCACCCAAAACAAAACAAAAAAACCAAAAACAAACACAACCTACAAAAACCAAACCAACCAAAACCCCACCAAAAATCACCACACCACGCAAAAACCCCAACCCCACACACCCCACACCCAAACCAAAAAACCACACAACCCCGACCAACACAAACCAACAAAAACACCCCCGCACAAAAAAAAAAATACCCAACACCACAACAACAACCCAAAAACCCCCAAAACCAAACACCACCACCCAACAACCATAACCCTAAACAAAAAAAACCCCCAACACCCCCACAAAAAACAAACAAAAACCACAACACCAAAACCCCCCAACCAAGCCAACCAACCCACAAGAACCCGCACACCAAAAACCCAACCCAACCGAAAAACCCAAAAAACAAAAACCCAAACAGAAAAAACAACCAAAAAACCCCCTACCAACCACAAAAAACAAACCCATCAAAACAACCAACACAAACATACCCAAAACCCCCCCCCACAAACACAAAACAACCCCCAAAAAGCACACGCACCACACCCCACACCACCCACCAAAAAACCCATACCACCCACCAAAACCCCCAAAAAACACCCATAAAAAAAACAACACCCACCCCCACCCAACAAACAAAAACCGACAAACACTCACAAAAAACAACAAAACCCACAAACCACACAAACAAACCAACAAACCAAAAAGACCACCCAACACTCCACCACAACCACAAAAACAACCCCAACAAACCACAAAAACAAACAAACCACACACACAAAACCAAACCAACCCAACCCAACCCCAAAAAACCCAACCCCCACACCACAACACCCCACAACTACAACCCAACAAAACCAACGACAACCCTCCCCAAGCCACCAACGCACAAAAAAAAACCCAAAAACCCGACCCCCAAAAACCAAACACAACCAACAAAAAAAAAACCCTAATAAAACCACCACAACAACCAAAACCACCACCACAACAACAAAAAAAACAACAACACACACAAAAAACCAATCCACACCCCCACACCAGCAAAACAAAAAACCCAACCAAGACACAACAACCCCACCAACCCACAAAACCACAACACCAAACACCCACACCACCAAAACCTCCTAAACAAAACACCACAGCCCCCCTCAAAAAAAAAGAAATCCAAAACAAAACCCACACAAAACACCCAAAAAACAAAAACAACCAAACACCCAAAACCCCCCCCACACCAATACAAAACAAAACCCAACCAGACCGACCACACCACCAAAAAACACACCACCAGCAACACAACCAAAACCCACAAACACCAAAACCAAACCCCTCAAAAACCACCCACACAACTAAACCAAAAAAAAAAAAACAAAACCCCCACACCAAATCCCACCCACAACACTAAACCGACCACAAACAAGCAAGAAAACCCCCCCCACAACCACCACCCCCAATCCCCCCCCCCACACCCAAAAACACACTCCCCAACAAAGCCAATAAAAAAACCCAAACATAAAAGATCACACAAACCAGAAACTAACCCCCTCAACCCCTCCACCAACAAAAAAACAAAACCAACAAAGAACCATAATAATAACACACCCAGACACAAACAAAACAAACCAACAACATATCGCATACAAAAAAAAACCACCAACACTCACACACCCACAACCCAACCCAACACCCAAACAGAAAAAAGAACGAACCCGAAAACCCAGCCCCACTAAATCCACCTCCCAAAAAAACGCCCACAAAAACACCTAACAACAAAAAACAAAACCACCCACAAAAAGACAACAACAAACACACACACACACCACACCTCACAACACCCAGACATCCACAACTCCAACCAAACCCCAGATACTCACCAACCCCCGAACCCCTCACCAAACCAAAGCCAACACAAGCACCCCCACAACCACCACTACACCAGACCCCCCCAAAAACCAAACAACAACAAACCAACCCACAAACAAAAAACAACAACCACACACACATAAAACAACTACAACCAAAACAAACACCACAACCCAACCACCACAACCAAAACCACAAACAAACCCCACCGACAGACAACCACCAACACACAAAAAAACCCAACAACAAACACAACAAAAACACTAACAAAAAGACCACCAACACCCACAGCCCACCCCACACCAATACACAAACAAACGCACCAAAACAGCAACGCACAGAACCAAACCACCACACAGCCCAAACAAAAAAAAAACACAATAAACCAAAAAACACCCCCCCAAAAACACCAAAAACACCACCCACCACGCCAAAAACCCAAAATCCAACCCCATCCCCCCCCCCACAAAAAAACCAATCAACCACAATCACATCACAACCACCAAACCACAACCCAACACAACCCAAACCGCCCCAACCTAAACGCAAACCAAAACCCAAACCACCCACACACAAATCCCCCAACACAACAATTCAACCAACCAAATAAAAACCACCCAACCACCAAAAAAAGCCCCTAACAAACATCCAAACTGCAATATAAAACACGCAAAACCAACCACATCCACATTAACACAATCCAAAAAAACAAACCAAACACAAAAAAAAAAAAGCCACCACATCCACAAAACTCAACAAACAAACACCTCACAAACCACACCCTACACGCCACCCACCCCCAAACACAAAAACAAAAACACACAAAACTACAAACCACACCCACCCAACCACCCACCCTCACCACCAAACAACCCACAACAACCAAAACTCCAAACACACAAAACCACCCCCCCCCACCAAAAACAACCCCAACGCCAACCATCAAAAAACATAAAAAACACAAACAAACTCCACAGCAAAAAAAAACCCACAAACAACCACCCCCACACAGAACAAAAACCCCCCAAAACAGCCACACACCACACCCCCCCCCCATCACCAAAAAACGACCCAAACCATAAAAAACCAAACCCCACAAGCAACACAAAGCCCAACCAAACCAAGAAAAAAACAAAAACACCCACAAAAAAAACCAACCCCCCAAAAAAAAAAACCCACCCCGACCCCCCCTCAAAAAGCAAACACAAACACAATACACCCCCCCCCCAACCCCCAACCATCCAAACCAACAAAATCACCAACAAAAAACCCACCCCCAACACAATAAAAAAACAACCACAAACACCTACACCAAAAAAAAAAAACACCCACCCAAAAAAAACTCCACAAACAAACAAACAAACCCACAACACACAAACCCACACCCCAACACAAAAGAACACAGAACCCACCCCCCCCCAACACTTACAAAACAAAGACACAAAACAAAAAAACCCCAACCCCAACACTCACCTACCCACATACAAACCACCACCAAAAAAAACAACCGACAACCAACCCAAAACACCCACACCACACAAACAACCTAGCCACCAAACACAACACCAAACACCCCAACCCACCCCATGCCCAAACACAACCAAAGCACTCCACCCCCAAAAATAACCAACGAAAAACAAAACCCAACAAAAACCATACCCCCCCACATAATAGATGAACCACCACAAAATCAAAAACAGCAAAACAAAAACCAACCAACAAACAACAAAAACCAAAAAAAACAAAAAAAAAAACCTCAAAACCACAAAAACAGACACAATAACACAAAACACCACAAACCACACCACCAAACCAACAAAACACAAACTCCCCACAAAAAAACTAAAACAAACCACCAAAACAACAGCCCAAACAAAACCCCCCCAAACCCCAAAAAACCTACACACAAAACAAAAACAAACCCACTACACAAAACCAACCACAAAACCCCCCACTCAACAAACCGCAACAACAACCCAACAACCAAAAACCCACCCCAAACCAAAACAACACACCAACACAAATACCAAAACACCAAAAAAACCACCAATACCAAACACCCCCCCCACCAATCCAAAAACAACAAACACCAACACAACATAAACCCAAAACCCGACACCTCCAACAAAGTGCACACCACACAAAAAACGCCAACCAATCACAAACCACACACAACATAACCACACAAAACCAAAAAACACCCCAACCCCCAAAAATAAATCCAACCCACAAAAACTTTAACTAACAAACCAAGTAAAACCTAAAACCCAACCAACCAACCAAAAAAAAATCCCCAATAAAAAACAAACAATCAAAAACACCACCAACCAAATCTAAAAACAACCACCCCACCCACAACCACCAATAAAAAAACAAAACAACCAAAAACAAAATAAAAAACCAAAAAAGAAAAAATTACCAAACCCACCACCACCACAAAAACAAAACCTAAGCCAACACCCAACAACCACAACAGCTAG
Organism: Tanacetum coccineum; assembly: GCA_026074375.1. Taxonomy (NCBI): domain Eukaryota; kingdom Viridiplantae; phylum Streptophyta; class Magnoliopsida; order Asterales; family Asteraceae; genus Tanacetum; species Tanacetum coccineum. Next base: position 15,069 of record BQNB010068747.1, read on the forward strand.
AAAAACAAAACCAAAACCAAAAAGCCACCACCTAAACACCAAAACAACAAAACCAATCCCAACCCAACCAAACCACAAACCACCACACAAAATTAAAAAACCCACTCAAACCTCATAAACCCACCAACAAAAGACTCAAAAATACCAACTAACAAAAACACAACCCCAAACAATCACCCACCACCAACGCACACATAAAAACAACACAACCAACACCCCACATCAACAAAACAAACACCAAAAAAACCAAAAAAAACCATACCACCCCACACAATACCCCCACCCAAAACTCAAAAGACCACACTCACCCCACAAAAAAAGCCCCCAAAAACCCCCCAAACCGAAAAACGCACATAACCACCAAAAACCCCCAACTACCACAAACAAACACAAACCAAACACACAACCAACACCACAAACACCCCAACCTACCCACAAAACTACCAAACAACCACAAACCACAAACAACACACACAATCAACCACAAACCACCAAAAACCCCGCAGACAAAAAACAAGAACCACAACCCACACCACTAACTACAACACCACGTAACACCACCACAAACACAAAACCAACCACACATAACTACCAACCAACGCCAACCACACAACACACCACACACAACTCCCCCACAAACAGATACCCCACACCAAACCACACCACACCCAAACCACCCACCACCACAACCCTAACGCAGCAACCACACCATACAACCGCACACCCACCCCAAAAAAACCCCCCAGAAACAAACCCCCACCACCACAAAACACCACAAGCCAACCACCCCAAAAAAAACATCAAAACCCCAAACCGCCCCAAAAATAACCAAACAACCAAACAAAACGACCCAAACAAAAACAAACCCACCCACAACCACCACCACCAACAAAGAAAAGACCAAAACAAACCAACCACCCACACCACAAAACCCACAAAACACGACAACCAAACCACCCCAAAACACAACAAACCAGCCCCCAAAACCAAGACAAACAGACAACACAAATAAACACCCCAAACCACACAACCAAAAAAAACAAAAATAAAACCAAAACACTCCAAAAAAATCACCATCAAACCCCCAACACAAAAACAAACAAACAAATCACCACCAAAACACACAACAACAACAAAAAACCCACTAACAACACCCAAACGACATAACACCAAACAAAAACCCACCAAAGACACCCACAACCACACCCACAACACCCAAAAACAAACCACCCACCTCGCCCCAAACCCCCCAACTACCACAACCCACCCAACACAATAGCCAACACACCACCCCACCAACCACCCCCCACAAAACAAACCACCAACAACCACCAAACCAAACCATACCGCAAAAACGAACAACCCCTCAAACACCGAAACCCCAAAACTAACAAAAAACAACAAAAAAACCCACAAAATCAGACCCAACACCACCACACACAAACCACCGAAACAAACATCCAACACTCAAAAAAAACACAAACAACACAAAACACAAAAAACAAAAAACCAAAACAACAAAACCCACCCGACACAACAAAAAAACAAACAAACCACAAACCCCAACAACCAAACTACAACACAAAAAAACCCCACAACACACAGACCATCCAATCAAAAAAAACAGCACCCCCCCAAACACAACAACAAACAAAACACCCCAAAAACACCCCCCCCACACCCCGCCAAAACGTCCAAACACAAAGCACAACCACAAAACACCCCCCCCCCCAACCCCCCCCACACAAACACCAAACCTCACACACCCACAACCAATCACACAAACTCCAAAAAAACAAAACACAAAAACACAAACCACAACAACCACACCCAACAGCCAAACAACCAAACCCCACTACCCAACAAAATAAAACCAACAAAAATAAACCATAACAACAATGGACACAAAAATACGAAACTACACCCACAAAAACCACAAAAAACACACACCCAACACCACACCAAAACTACCAAAAACCCCCAACCCACAAACCGCCACCCCCCACCTCCCACAACAACAAAACCCTAACACAAACCCCAAACAAAAACCCAACAACCAAAAAACCAACAAAAAAACAGAACACAAAACCAAACAACACACATCAAAAACCACCCCCCCCCTCACAAAAACAAAACACCCAAACAAAAAACCAACCAGAACCACCCCAACCACAAAACCGCCCACCCCCCAACAACCCCCTCCCCCCAACACAACACCAACCCTAACACACACAACCCACAACTACACAAACCACCCCACCCAACCCAAAACCCCAATCCCACACCAACAAACCAAAAAAACCACCAACCCAACAACACAAAAAACAAACAAACAAAAAAAACAAAAAGCACCCTAACAACACCCCCCCCCAACACAGAACAACACACTCGTCAAGAACCCACAAACACTCTACCACAACCAACCCAAAAAAAAACACACAAAAAACCCATACCAGCTCCCAACCACAAAACACCCAACCCACAAAACAACACACCACACACCCAACCAAAAACACCAACGAGAACAAGAACAACAAAACCAACCCAAACACACAACCAAAACCCCCCAAAACCCCCACCCACCAAACAAAACCACCACAAAACAACTACAAACTCACAACACACAAACACAACGCGCCCAAAAAAAAACCCACCCAACCAAAAAAACAAATAAAAGACACCAAACACAACACCCCACCACCCCACACAACAACACAAAAAAAAAAACCAAACCCCCCCAACCACACCCTAAAAACAAAATAAAACCTCCCACGCCACCAAACAAACAAACAATCACCACAAAAAACCCAAAAAAACACTCAACCACCAACGCCCCCAAAAACCAGCTCACACCACCAACCACATCAAAACCCACCGCCACCGTAACAAGAAAGACAAATAAAAAACCAAACACAAAACCAAACAAACCTACAAACCAAACAAACCAAAACCAAACCACCAGAACAAACAAAAGACAACCTTACAAACCCAAAACCCTCACCCAAACACACAAAAAACCTAACACACAGCCCTCCAAAACCACGACACCACAACAAACCACCCGAAAACAACAACAAAACAAAAACACACCCCAAAAACAAACCACCAAAACAACAATAACAAAACCACACGCAGAACACAATCACACACAACAACTCCCAAACCCAAACAAACCACACAATAACCACAAAAATCAATCAACACACAAACAAACACCACCCCCCAACCAACCCCCCACCCCCCCCAAAAAACAAACACAAAACAAGCACAAACACCAACCACCAAACCCACACCAACCCAAAAAAAAAACCCAAAACACCCCAACTCAGCCCACACCAAGAAACCCACAACCACACAAAACCCAAAACCACAGCACACCAACACCACAGCAGCAAACCCAAGAAAACACACAAAAACACCCCAACCCAACAAACCACCCCAAACACCCCCCACCACAAACACACACCCTCCAAAACCCCAAACCCTCACCCCCCAACCCCCACTCCCAACAGCCCCCCCTCACACCAACCACACCCCCCCAACCCAAACCCCAAACCCAAAAACACGCAAAAAAAAAAAACCACCACCGCCAAAACACCCAAACAACCCCATAAAAGACCCTCCACCAAACCCAACAACCCCAAAACAAAACCAAAACAACCACAAACAAACCCAAAAAACACAAACCAAAACAACACCACCAAACACACCCCACCCAAAACCCACTCAGAACAACAAAAAAAAAAAAAACAACCCACACCCCACCCCAAAGCCCCAACACCATCGCCAAACAAGAGCTCCAACCATCAAACCCCAAAAACAAAAAACAACCCCCACAAACCCCAACCGCCACAAACCCAGAACAACTAAAAAAACCAGCACAACCCAAAAAAACATAAAAAAAAAAACCACACTCCCGACCACCCCAAACAAAGACCTACAAACAACCACACAACCAAACACCAAAACACAAACTCAAACAACCCCCCTAAAAAATCCCCCACCCAGCCACAAAACCCCACACACAACAAAAACAAAACACTAAAAAAAACCCCAACCCACCACCACCAACAACAACCAACACCCCACACAAAAAAACCACCAACACCACCCCACAAAAAACAAAAAAAAAACAAAAAAACAACCAAAACAAAAACCCCCCCAAAAACCACCCACCAAAAAGACACAAAAACCAAACCTCACCAAAAAAAAAAATCCACCAAAAAAACAAACAAACAGACAAACAAACAAAAACCAACCACAAAAAAAACCCCAACACGAGACCACCCAAGATAACAACCCAAAGCACCCCACAACAACACAAAACCAACAACGAAAACGCCGAAAACAACCACACTCAACAAACCCAAGAAGACACACATCAACACAATCCACAAAAAACAACCAACCACTACAAACCACCAGAAAACCAAAAACCAAACCCCCCTCCAAAACTACCAAAACAACACTACCCTCCCCAAACACAAACATCATCCACAACAAAACACCCCAACACCTACCGAAGCAACCCACTAGCACGAACCCAGCCAACAACACCCCACTCAACACAACAACACACAAACCACCACACAACACAACGAAACCCACCCGATCAAACCCAACCACAAACCAAAAACCAAATAACCCCCCCAACAAGCAAAACAACCCCTAAATCACAACCCCACAAAACCAACAAACACCACACAAACACAAACACAAACCCCGAAAAAAAAATCCAAAACACAACTTCACAAAACCACCACAAAACACCACCCCGAACCACGCACCAACCAAATAAAACAACCAGAAACACCCCCACACAACAAACCACACACCCACAACAATAAACTCACTATCCCACCCACCATAAAAAAAAACACCCAGCACATAAAAACCCTCCACACGAACACAAACCCAAACCCCAAAAACACCACAAACGAACCCCTAAAAAAAAAACAAAAAACATGTCAACAACCTAATAAAACGATCATCCGACATCAACAACTATCAAAACCAAACCAACAACATCCCAAAGCACACCCCCTCCCATACCACCGACGCACCACCATCCCAATCGAACAAGCCACCAAAAACCGAGCAACAATAATAAACCCATAAAGCACAAAAAAGCAGACCTACGCAAGATAACAGACGACAAATGTGACAAACACCCCCAATCCGAAACCCAACGCAAAACACTGTTTACCCAGATCTAATTTCCCACATTAACCTGTTTGAAATTGACAACCCTGTCCACCCTTACCAACATGTGCAAATGAGACAGGGATGCGGACCTTAACGTCGTTAATATACGCATACGAGAAACCGCATAGATTAACCACGCTGTTATCCAAGTATTTAAGCTTTAACAATAGTTTTTCCAAAAGTTATCTAAACTAATCTTAAAAATGTGGGATCGATTCCAAACGCCACCCTTGCTAATATAGATAAGAACCTGGATTTTGAGTGTAAGTTTTCCAAAAGAATTGATGTTTTGTGAATCTAAACAAGCTGACACCCCCCTTCTGTGATCATTTGACTTTTGAGTCAAAAATCACCAAGTGTTTTTAGTAGCAGTTTTAAAAAAAACCAAAAGCCTTTTTTCACTTTACAAATTCAGCAAGTTAAAATGGTTTTTAAAAGTCAAAAATTGGTGCACAAATCCATTTCTTAGAGCACTCAAGCTGTTTAAGCTTATTTTTTAATTTTCCTTGTTATTAGCATTAATCTCCCCTGGTGCTAGGAGGAGACTTTAAGCTTCCTTTTCCTAAGCTTGTAGTGTACTTAAGCCCAATTTCTTGGCTTATTTTGAGAGCCTATAAGCTCTTATATAAGCCCCTTCAGTTTCAGCCTTTAAAAAGCTTATTTGATGGCTTATTTTTAAGCTCAAACTAGCTCTTTGACTGTTTTTAGCTTAGTGATAGTGTAGGACTGCTTATTTTTCACTATTGCTTATTCAGCTTATTTCATAAGCTCATTTTGTTCCTAGTAGCTTTTTTAGGTTAGTATAGTTAGTTGTTAAGCTTCTTTGGCCTTTTTTCTAGCTTATTTGTCCAAAAGGTTAAGCTTTTAGCCCTTTAAGCTTGTTTCAGCTTCTGTCAATTAAGCCCTTTTTAACAGCTTATTTAGTTTTAGCTTTTAACCTTTTTAGCTTATCTAGGTAAGGTTTAGACCCTCTTTAGCTTATTTTAGTCCTAGCTTAGCTTATTTGTCCCCAAGTGCCAATGTCTTAGCCTTTCTAGCCTTAAGCTCCTTTAAGTAATTCTGTCACTTTTAAACTGTTTTTTAGCTTATTTAGAGCTTTTTAGAAAAAGTGGTAGTTGAGAAAGTTGTTAAGCCCCACGAGCTTAACAACTTTGCTTTACAAAGTTTTCGAAAAAAAAAGAAAGGAGACAAGGGGTGACCCGGGTGAGCAAGACTCGAACCCGGGTCTCAACCCTCATACACCTTTCTTTTATACACACACACCGCTGCGCCCTTGGGACTTTTCTGTCATAGTCCCAAGGGCTTTAACCTTGATAGTCATTTTGGGCTTTTAAGCCATTAAGCTGTTAACAGCTTATTGAGGGCTTATTTATAAGCCAACTTCGTGTTTCTTATTTTTCTTAGGATTGTACTAGTGTCTAGTATTTTTTGTAAAAATTTCAGAATTTTTCGAAGTAGTTTAGTATTTTTTACAATTTAATTTAGTTAAAAGTTTTAAAAATTCATAAAAAATACAAAAATTATCAAAAAAATATTTTTCTTTTTTAGAAAATTTTATTTTGTCATATAGTTTGTAGGAAAAATATAAAACTTTTCGTAGGGTAATTTTTACAACTTTTCATTTTTTAAAGAACGGTCTGGGTGCGGTTTTTTGTGTTGACTCGTTTTTGGGTCAAACGAACTCCGTTTTTGGTCTAGTCTTTTTCATTCTTCGTTATTTGTTCCCTAGAGTAGTTTAGAAGTAAAAATTTCTTCGTAGGGTTAATTTTAAAGATTTTAGGTTTTCCCCCCTTTGTTCGGGATTCATACTCCCGTTTTTAAGCTTAATTTAGTAATTTTTAGGATTTTCTTAAACGTTTTAGTTTGTTATTATCTAATTTGACTTTTCCACACTCTCAAACCAATTCTATCCTTCAAACTCAAATCTTCGACTGTATCGATCTTCCAGCACAGCCTCATTGGGGAATTAACGACCCAGGAATAGTTTATACTGCTCCTGGCATCATTGATTTGTGATTTGTGATTTTTGTTTTTCTAAATTATATATATTTTGTATTTTATTATATATTATATATATAGTTAAGAACTCAAAAAAATTAACCAGTCATAAGCTGTTCTTCAAGTGAATTCAAAAAGATAGTAAATATGTGGTTTCTCCTATACCGGGTAATTGCACTCAGAAAGCTTTTTAGGACAGAATTGATATTTCATTTATTATTTTACTAAAGTAAAGTACAAGTTTTCTTCAATTTCTCTGCTTAGGTGTCTCCTCGTAAACTGGGATACAATGTTGTAGCGAGTATGGCTATTTCGCTTATAGGCCTAGGCGGGTTAGAATTATCTGAATCTGATCATGATCCTCAGCGTGTCTGTCCTCGACATTAGCTACCCTTATCTGTAATAACGAGATCTCACTCTCGGCAGCGGCGAGAGAATCCTGTAATTCGGATATTAGAAGCTCTTAGTCTTCGTTGTCTGCAAAAAGAGTGTCAATTTCCACCTCTATGTCCTCTAGTCTGGCCGTCATATCTTCTGGGTTGAGTTCTGGTGTCTCGGATGGGGGTTTACCGTCAGAGAAAGTAGTGGCATCTGGGTAAAATGGCGATGATGGTGATCTACTTCTCTTTCGAGAGGGTCCAGGTGCTTGTGATATTAGTGTAGGAACATTGTGGTTATTTATTTCTTAGGAGAGTTCACGCCCTGTAGCAGGGTTCAAGGTTAATTCTAGTTCAGGTAATTGGTTTGCCTGAGAGGTTGGCGAGTCAAGTCTTCCTGAAATGGAGTGCCCCGTGGCGGATTCCTGTTCTGGGGAGTTGTCAGGCACGTTGCTGGAAAGTGATTGTGACATTTCTTGGTTACGCCCTGCATATGATAGAATCGAATCTCTTCTTCTTATTTTTCGTATTTGGGTAAAGATTACCTCATGGGTGCCATCTATTTTGAGATGAGGTGTATTGCATGACTTGAATAGTTATGCATCCTATGTTTAGAGGATATATCTAGAAGTGTTGGATTTAAGCATCGGTATGTTTCTTGTTCTTTTTGGGAAGGTTATTGGTAATTTATCAGTCGCATCCTTATTTTAAGACCAAAGCTAATGACTGGAAAGTGTGGTAGGATTATGGACAATAGATACATATTTGTAGGGTTCATATTATTCTTGACTCAGGGCTGATGTAAACCTTTATGTCTTAAATTTCTTTCTGTAGTTTTTGACTGTTAATTGCGACTATTGTCTCTTACTTTTACCGGGCGTGTTTTTAATTTCTTCCCATTATGAGTTTGTTGTTCAAGTTTCCAAACGATGTGACATTCATCAATTATTGGTGTATTCAAGTGATGCACGCTTTTTGGTAGATTTTTGAAATACTTTTAAGTATATACCGACATAGTAGATAGTAGTATAGGTATTTCACAACAGTTGCTATAAAGAGTCCTTGCGTAGTGAAGTAACGAGCGGGTGATTAGCAAGGTATCCCAAAGTGTTTATGTAAGTAACCCTCATAAAATGAGATAGTAAGGATGTAATTACTGATAAAATCCATAATATTATGTAAAGGACTTTTCGTAGTGTAATATTGGTTATAGGGTTAATTATTTGGTGAGTCGTGGTAGTTTCCTTGCACTAGGATGATATAAATGCGTAATCCATAGGATATGTTATTCCAAGATGGTGAATGATAATGTGTAGTCTAATGAAACATGTTTTCCATGACGGACAAGTGGTAATTTTAATGATATTGTGCCAAGCAGCTGTTAACGTAGGAAGTAAATAGTAATAGATAGTGCGTATGCTATTATGATATGTCTTTAAGAGCGAGTTATAGTCTAGAGTTATAGTCTAGATTTGGGATGGTGACTTCATGGCGTGAAGAGGACATGTTACGCGAGACAGACCTCTACATACCAATATACTAATGCAGACTCCCTACATATTTCGTAAGATAGAATACCTGAGAAAAACATTGCTAAAGTGTCGATATAAAGTTGGTGAGTTCTTAGGTTTTGATGTTTGATAATAGTGATGAACCACAAGATTTATAACCATGGTATGAAATATAGTAATCCTATTTATCATAATGAAAAGCATTTACTATTGTCTAAGCTTATGACACCGAGGCGTTAACATGTGTCATAATAGACAAGCCCATGCAGATGTCCAACCCGCGACATCCGTAACTGACTCAAATGAAACTGTGTTTGCTTGACTAATGCCAGTCCAAGACAAACAGGGATGTCAATCCCGATAGATCTATCCATAACATTCACGCTCCCTCAACCGGTCATCCGGTCGAGTAATTAATGGTTCATGATAAATTGGGCAATGTAGCATGTTGGGTTGAATAGGGACTTAGACCCAATAGTAAATCAGTAATGTACTTGTGTTCAACTGTTAAAAATAAGCAATGTTCTCACCCCAAAAGATGATTTAAAACAGTAAAGTCGGGGCTATGAAAACTCACCTTGTCGGTTAATCTTCTGGAATTGATAATGGATCAATGTACGTCAAATAGTGACTTAGTCAAACACCTAAGTAATTATGACAAAGTCTGAGTTTACATTCTAAACTTAATGTATAAAATGAATTATGCAAATGGGTCATAAAAGGGCATTGTCGTTCATGAGTTAACGTTTTACGTTTTCAAGTGTTGATTTGGCTCCAGGGATGACTTTACAACCATAAGTATCTATACAGGAATTTATACTATTACGCGTCGTAACTTATATTTACAAGTCCATGTGATTTACATCTAAAGAAAATATAAACATATTTTGTAAGTTACTAAGTTTATATATCTTTCTTATCGCGTTTATTTATTTACATCGTAGTCGTTAACTAATTTGTGTAATTATCAATTTTATATATCATGATTCGCTTCACTCGTTTTAATTAAAGATTATCAATTCACAACTAATACCCTTAAGTTTCGAAATAGCGGATTTTAGTTCTTCTATTTTCTAATTTAAGTAAATTGCCAAATTAACCTTTTAAGCTTTCATGTGATCATTTTTAATCCTTTGACTTTTCAAATAGTAATATATATATTATATGCAACTTTTATATTTTATATTCTTTTACTCTTATAACTTTTCATGTTTAAAACCCGAACAAGCTTTAAAAATATTTTTAGCGTTAAAGAATTTATATTACTCGCATTAAATTCATTTACACGTTTATAAATTAATTTTGTCGTTATTATCTCTAATTCGTCTAAAATCGTCATTTATAGTTTTCTAACTTTTGAATAAATCCTGTTTCGTTAGCGATCTTTACCCATTTCATTTGAGTCTCGGCATGAGACGACCCAAAGGTTTGAAAAACATGCATGTTTCCATACTTCTTTTTGTCTAAAATCTACAAGTTAAATTATACGTAAGTTTTTTTTTAAATCATCACATGTATTATTTTATACAATAAAAACCCACATGGCTACTATCCTTTTTCCTTTTTTTGATTTGTGTCTACGCCCAACAGTGGGTTCGACAGCCGCTTGTTGTGGTGTCGTCTTCTTTCGCCTACGCACCCTTAATAATTCATTTTTAAGTTTTTCTTCTTCTTCGCATCGAATATGTACGCATGCATAACTCCCTTTTCCATTAAATCTGCATGGTTCTACTCCTATAAGGTTAGTCACGGGATAGAATAAGGTTGAAACTAAGGATGTGGTGGTGCTTTCCGCAACCCATTTGGCTGCAACAAGAGCAGTAGTCTCCTGCGAAACCTCTGGTTTCAACAGTGGTGGCAGACCACTGTGTTACGTTTGGGTACGAGTAAGGTATGCCTCATGGTACCAAGTATCTACGAGGCTTGGATACAAACCAACGAGCATGCTCTCACTTGGTTTAGTTAGGGCTGTGATGTCCCAAATCAGTATGCAAAAGGCCAGCCGTGGTTTTTCCCGTGTCATTTGGTTAAAATCAAGGCAGCGAGGCCTCATTCTAGGGGCCCTATGCAATGTACGCAAAAAAATAAAAACCTAGCATCCCCGCGTCCTTAACGAGCCAACATTTACAACCTCACATACGTTTAGGGTTTTATAAAGTTTTCTTGTTACTCGATTTTCATCAATGGTATGCTTACATTTGTTTCCTACAGTCTAACTCCTATGTATTAAATGGTGAGGGTTTTTATATGTATACGAATACAAGGATCATGCATGGGGTGTACCATGCGTGTCGTGTATTTGCCATGCAACACCGAGACCTTTGCCTAGCTTGCCAAGGCTAAACGTGTCTTGGTGTTGTGTCGTACGTAGGGTTAAAATACGTATGACATAACAAAGCTTAGGCGTTATGCCATGAGAACGACTTACCGGGGTTCAAGCTTGCTAAACGATGAGGAAGGTGATGGTGGTAAGAAGCTCGAATCACACTTGGTTGCTACTCCTTTTAACCCGATGCCTCTTTGGCTCTTGACCTCAATGAAACTCGAACTCGAACCGTATTGCTGACTTCTCGTTTTTAAAGTTTTGGTTATACTAAAAGTGTGCATGAATGGGTCTTACTTATACACAAAATTCTCACTTGACTACTGAGATGTTGCATGTGAAATGGTACTACACACTATTGCTCCATAGTGATAATTCTAATACTGTTAGTCATCTTTGTCTTTTCCTAATACTATTAGAGAATCCCTACTATTTCTTATCTTTTCCATTTCAACTTGTAAGATAAAGTCTTTATAGGGAAAACCTTGGGTATTGACATGGGTACAGGTATTTATTTTGAGTAAAGACGTTTTCATAAAAATAATATAAGTAAATGATTTTTGTTTCACAATTGTGAAATAATATGATTTCCACCGCTATAAGTCTAAATTATTCTTTTGACACGAAATTAGCAATGGAAATATTGCGTGCTATTTTAGACCCTTTATAACCGAAAGTGGTTGCAAGTTATTTATAGAATAACTTTCTTTTGAGATTAACGGTAAATTTTGTAAATTTTGCGGTACATAATTGTTCTTAAAGGAAAAGAGGATTCTAAATTTTTACGGAGTGTCACAGTCTCCCCAGGTTAGAAGATTTTGTCCCGAAATCAAGGCGTTATAGGAGATCGTGGATTTGAAAACAAGTGGGGGTATTTGTTCTTGAGCTGGTCTTTATGTTTCCGCATGTGTTCTGTGAATTCCAACGGTCTTTTAACGATAGGCATACCGCTTCGTTTGAGTTGCTTGACCTCATGGTCCATGATATGAGTGACCTTCTGGTATTGTGTTGATGCAAGGGTGTAGAAATGTGTTTTAATCTTCCTACGATGTGTTAGGCAATTTTCTATCATAGGGGGTGTCGTTTGAGGCGGATGGATGTGGACATTTCAACTTGAATTGACCCTCTCGTATTCCTTAGTGAATGTCTCGTTATCGGAACGAGCCAATACGACAAAATGTTGAGAATATATCCGTTGAAGTAAATCACAAAATTTTAAATTATTTTCCCTTCCCTCTTTTTGTCTTATAAATACCACCTCATTTCTCTCACATTTCTAAACTTAAATCCCACTACAAAAATATTTCAAATGGCCTGTTCGCTTCCCCATATCAACTCCGAAATCGAAGCCTTGGTACAAAGATTAATTAACAAAGACAAGGGTCGTCAGGATGCGCTTTTGGAGTTAGCCTTTCGGTTTGAAGACTCATGCACTGTCAGAGAAGATCTGATAAAAGCGTATGAGAAATGCTATGACATGTCTCAAGAGAGTCGTGCGTTGATTTGCACTTTCTTGAAAGAGAGTTCTGGAAATGATCACAAGCTGCATCTTTCTATGTATGGGAAGGCGTCACGGTTAGAGAAACACATGGGTGCTAAGTTGGCTTGGCTCCGGGAAAAGTACTCCTACCGTACACGCGAAGGTATAGATTGTTCGTCATCACAAGCTAATTGCTCTCTTACCGAGAAAGAGTTACATCAACTCCGTATGGATTGAAGAAGCTCTAAGAGAGACGTTGGAAGAAGAGGCCATGAACAAAAAGGCACAAGAGGAGAAAATTAGGCAAAAACAAGCTGAAGATGACAAATTCTTTTTAGAATTTGGGGTAGTGAGATATGACTTCATGTACGTGTCATCGGAGTTTACTATCTCCATGATTTTTCGGTTTTTTTTTTTTCTTTCTTTTATGTTTTTTTTCAATAATTTATTTCCATGATAAGTGCCCCAAATAAAATCAAACTTTTAACTACTCAGTTTTGGATTTGATCGCACACTAAAAAGTTTGGACCTAAAAACCATACTTAGACTCCAAATCAGAAGCTCTCCTTTAGGTGATTTTTAATAGACACATATTAATAAACTCCTGTAGGTTGGCTAATCCTAATTCGAATTTTAAGTGGGGGTTTTACACCTCGTAATCTGACCTAAATTTGACCCGAATTTACTGCTTTGGTAACTTTTCTCGTAACCAACAATTGAATGACTTCCCGACCTTAAAAACTTTCGAGGCCAGATGTTCTGGAAACTAGACTCTCTGAGCTACATCATAGACACCGTAAACTTGACAAAAGCTATTACCATCATTGAGATAACAGCCGAACAACACAGCCCAAATTCTGCCCTATTCTAAATCAAGTTTCTTACGCGCTTGCTAAACCCAATCGATATACACCCATATGATCCTAATTAAACCTTAATCATTGTAATATGATTAAAAATCATTAATTTACAGATTTAATGAAACCCTAATCCACCATAACTCTTGTTACATGAATTAAATCAATGATTAAACTAATTAAGAAAAACTAAACATACCTTTAGCTTATTTTCTTCACAAAAATCAAAACCCTAATTTTTCTTTTTCTTGGTTTGGGATTTTTGGCCGATCAACTCAATGGGAGGGGGAGGAAATTTTGTTTAGGGTTATATTTATTGGGTATATATAGGTTTTAGGATAATTCTCTAATTTCGTGTTGTAGTTTAATTAGGCTTTTGTTTCTTTTTTTTTCTTTCTTAACCCAAACGGTAAATCCCTTTTGGAATAACTATTTATATATATTATATCATATATATATATACTATATATTTATATATATATTTATATATATATATTGTTTTATATATAATATATATTATATATATATTTATATATATATATACTTATATGTAATATATATATATATATATGGTATATATATTTTTTAATTGTTAATCTAAACTAATTAGATTCATTACTTTAGTTGCTACAAAAACCTAGCTAATTTGAGTTATACCTTTTTGCGTAAACGCATTTACTAGACTTTTAAAAAATAAATAAAATTTTCATTTTTATTTTTCCTAACTTTCCAAAAATAGGATCTCATCATTTTATTCTTATTCTTAACCTACCAACACCTATTCAAACCTAACATTACTAGCAATAAATACGTATCGTAATAATACTTACATGATAATTCACTAAAACGCTTAAATATGAAAGTCATTTCCTGGTCACCAAAGTGAACGAATAAACTCCACTAAAATCCAACTCGAACCCAATCCCAATGAGACGTCACGTCAATGGATTGATTCACAAATCTAATAACCCCATAAACCACTTATAAACTGTATAAACACAAATAACAAATAACCCACACATAGAAACAGATACATAAGTCAACACTAACGGTTTGACTAACCGGCTCAAATCATGGTTGTCATAGTATCTCCTCCTTTAGGAAATCTCATCTCGAGATTTAACTAGCTGATTCATCAGCTCGCTCAACGAACAACTAAGGATACTTAGACTTCATATAATCTTCGCGTTCCCAAGTAAACTCAGGTCCATGCTTAGAATTCCAACGAACTTTCACAAGCGATATCCTACTACGTTTTAAACTCTTAACTTCACGGTCCACCTCAAACTCTAACGGTTTACGCCTATTATCAGCATAGCTTTTTTGACGATCTCTCATCGCTTTGAGCTTTTCTTTTATCAACACCACTTTATCAGTCGTTTCTTGAACTAATTCCGGTCTAATCAAACTACTTTCTCCAATCTTAGCCCATAAAACAAGCGACCTACATTTCCTCCCATACAAAGCTTCGAACGGAGCACACCTTATGCTCGAATGATAGCTATTATTATAGGAAAACTCAGCCAATGGTAGATGAACATCCTAGCTACCACCAAAATCAATCACGCATGCCCTAAGCATATCCCCCAAGGTCTGAATTGTACGCTCACTTTGACCATCCATTTGGGGATGATAAGCCGTACTCATATCCAACCTCGTCCCTAAAGCCTGCTGTACAGTCTACCAGCATCGCGATGTAAACCGTCCATCTCTATCTAAAATAATCAACATATGAACTCCATGTCGGGCGACTATTTCATTGATGTAAATCCTTGCCAATCTTTCCGTACTATAGTATTCTCTTATAGCCAGAAAATGAGCCGACTTAGTCAGTCTATCAACTATGACCCAAATCGTGTCATGCCCATTCTTTGACCTAGGTAGCTTAGTGATAAAATCCATAGTGATCTTATCCTACTTCCATTTTGGTATTTTAGGTTGTTGCAATAAGCCTGAAGGTCTTTGGTGCTCTGCCTTTACTTTGGAACACGTTAAACACTTACTAACATATGTAGCAATGTCTCTCTTCATTCCTGGCCACCAATACATATCTCGTAGATCATAATGCATCTTATCCGCTCCAGGATGTACAGAATACTACTTATGGGCTTCGTCCATGATTGTAATCCTTACATCACCTACCAAAGGAACCCATATATGATCCAAAAAGTATAGACTTCCATCATCTCTCTTTTCCATTTGTTGCTCCAACCCATTTAATCGCTCGCTAGGCAAATTCTCTTGCTCAAATGCTTCCTTTTGAGCCGCCAAAATCAACACGTTCATTCCAGATTGAATCTTCATTGCCATAGCGCGAACACGTCTAGGCTTCACACGTTCTTTCCTACTTAAGGCATCCACCGCCACATTTGCCTTACCAGGATGGTAGCGAATCTCACAGTCATAGTCACTAAACGGCTCAATCCATCTCCTTTGACGCATATTCAAATCCTTCTGATCAAATATGTGCTGAAGACTCTTATGATCTCTTCGTGCCATAAAGATAATGTCTCCAGGTCTTAAGCGCAAACACAACCGCTCCTAACTCCAAGTCAGGTGTAGCGTAATTCTTCACATGAATCTTTAATTGTCTAGATGCATAGGCAATTACCTTGTCTCTTTGCATCAACACACATCCCAATCCTTAATTAGACGCATCTCAGTAAAATACAAAATCTTCCACTCCATCGGGTAAAGATAAAACTGGTGCATCGCATAAATTATTCTTCAAGGTCTGAAATGCCGCTTCTTGCTCTTTGCCCCACTCATACTTTTGGTTTTTCTGAGTTAACGAGGTGAGAGGTTTGGCAATCTTAGAGAAATTCGCGATAAAACATCAATAATAACCAGCCAGCCCTAGAAATGATCTAACTTCAGATGATGTAGTAGGGGCCTTCCAGTTCTTCACTGCTTCAATCTTACTCGGGTCAACATGAATACCACTTTGATTTACCACGTGACCAAGAAAATGCACCTCTTGTAGCTAAAATTCACACTTAGAGAATTTTGCGTACAACTTATCCTTTGTCAACAACTCTAACATTAATCTTAGATGAACCTTGTGATCCTCCTTCATCTTTGAATATATCAAAATGTAATCGATGAATACGATAACAACTTATCCAAATATGGTTTACAAACTCGGTTCATCAAACACATAAAAATAGCCGGTGCATTGGTCAATCTGAAAGGCATAACGGTAAACTCAAAATGCCCATACCTTGTTCGGAACGCTGTCTTCGGAATATCATCTTCATGCACTCTAAGCTGGTGATAACTAGATCGAAGATCTATCTTAGAAAAATAACGCGCACCTTGCAATTGATCGAATAAGTCGTCAATCCTCAAAAGAGAGTAACGATTCTTCGCGGTTAGCTTGTTCAATTCACGATAGTCGATACACATACGCATAGATGCATCCTTCTTCTTCACGAATAGCAAAGGTGCTCGCCATGGAGAATGACTAGGTCGTATGAAACCCTTGTCTTGCAGCTCCTTCAGTTGTTCAGACAATTCTTGCATCTCCGAGGGCGCTAAACGATAGGGAGACTTCGCAATAGGCGTCGCTCCAGGAATTAATTCGATACGAAACTCAACTTGTCGTTGAGGTGGTAATCCTTTCAAGTCATCCGGGAATACCTCGACAAACTCTCGGACCATAGAAATATCACTAATATTAGGTTCATCCACTTTTGCATTCTTTAATGCCTTAGTTGATTCTTTGACACGTTCTCCATGAACTATCAGTATCTCGCCATCCACTAAGGGAATTTCTACTACTTTCTCGTGACATACTATCATAGCCTTATTGTGGGACAACCAGTCCATTCCTACTATCACATCAAAACTACCGTGCCCTAAAGGTATCAAATCTATAGTGAATATGGAAGATCCTAGTTCAAGTTTACAACTATGGATAATCCTATCAACTTTCACTTTCTTACCAACAACTATCTCTATCACATAACCAGGATTTGCTATACTAGGTTTCATATTAAGTATAGGCACAAATTTAGTAGAGATAAAACTAAAATTAGCTCCAGAATCAAACAGAACAGTAGCAAAATGATCGTTTAGAGAAAAAGTACTCGTGACAACGCTTGAATCCTTGGCAGCCTCTGCCGTATTCATGCTTGCATTGTACTCTCTTCCTCTAACTTGATTCCTACCACCACGATCATTACGACGCCATCCCAAAGCTAGTTGATTCCCAGATTGTCCATATTCTCGGTTCAACTTGGGACAAACATTTCTGAGGTGATTAAGGTTACCACACTCATAACATGCTCTTTGGTTAGGCCTTGCATCAACGGTATTCACAGGTGCTACCGGTATCGTAGGTGAACGACAATCTCTTGCAAAATGGTCGGGCCTTTGGTAATTGAAACATACCCTACAATTAGCCTTCTCATGATGATGTGTACAATATTTAGCACACTAGGATTGTGAACCAACATACCCCTCTCTTGATGGAGCCGCCGCCACAAAGTTAGTACCTCCTTTTGCCTTCTTAACATCCCTTCCAGATCCACCAACCTTAGTAGGTTCATCCACACTCTTTTTTCTTCTCAGAGCCCTTAGTTAGCGTTTCATTGCTAATAGCTTCATCAGTCAATATCCCAGCCTTCAGTATTGCACTTTGAATAGTAGCTAGTTGAGTTGGCTTGAGCATTCCTCGAATCTTAGGCACCAATCCAGCCATATACCTCTTAATCCTTGCAGACTCGGGTGTAACCAAATGGGGAACCAATTTGGCTGACTCATGGAATCGATCTGTGTACCCAGCATGATTAGCTCCAATCATCTTGTGATTTCAAAACTTATTTTCCAGTCTTTCCATCTCAGTAATGCCTTGAAATCATTCCAAGACATAGCATTTGCCACTTCTCTACCTCTTGCTTGGACTTGAGTATTCCACCAA